>CM038728.1:191942-199442 GCA_021613375.1 Megaleporinus macrocephalus
ATAGATCACACTATTCTTTTGGACAGGCTAGAAAATATAGTTGGAATCACAGGAACAGCGTTATCCTGGTTCACATCTTACCTTAGTGATCGCTTTCAGTTTGTAAAGATAAATAATGTATCGTCTAACACTACAAAAGTGAAATATGGAGTTCCACAAGGTTCTGTTTTAGGTCCTCTGTTATTTACACTATATATGCTACCATTAGGCTCAGTTATAAATAGACATGGAATTAGTTTCCACTGTTATGCCGATGATACACAACTGTACATATCAGCCAAACCAGATGACAAATCCAGATTAAATAAGATAGAAGATTGTGTAAGAGATATTAGACTTTGGATGCTACAGAACTTCCTTCTTTTAAACCCAGATAAAACGGAAGTTCTCCTCCTCGGCCCAAAGGCTGCTCGGACTACATGTTCAGATTTAATGTTAAATCTTGCTGACTTCTCTGTAGTTCCTGGTTCAGTAGCCAAAAATCTTGGTGTAACAATTGACTCAGATCTGACATTTAATCAACACATCGGTAACATTACAAGAACAGCGTTTCTTCACCTACGAAACATTTCAAAGTTAAGAAATGCGTTATCTGTGTCTGATGCTGAAAAGTTGATACATGCCTTTATAACCTCAAGGCTAGATTACTGTAATGCATTATTGTCAGGATGCTCCAGCAGGAACCTGAATAAACTTCAGTTAGTTCAGAACGCTGCAGCTAGAGTACTAACTAAAACCAGGAAATTTGATCACATCAGTCCAGTTTTATCAGCGCTACACTGGCTTCCTGTTAAATTCCGTATCGACTATAAAATTCTATTACTGACGTATAAAGCCCTGCACGGTCTCACACCGGAGTACCTGCAAGATCTAATTTCCTATTATGAACCGCCACGTTCACTCAGATCACAGGATGCTGGTTTTCTAATAGTTCCTAAAATTCAGAAGACTACAATAAAGGGGGGAAGAGCTTTTTCCTACAAAGCCCCAAAATTGTGGAATAATCTCCCAGTTAATGTTCGGGACTCTGACACAGTCTCAATATTTAAGTCTAGACTAAAAACATACTTGTTTAGTGTAGCTTTTTGTAATTAAGCTTCTCTTTTAGATAAAGGCAGGAGATCTGGGGGTTCTTGGACACAGAGGTTTATGGTAAACTGAGATGTTGGTGCTGTTGTTCCACCACTTCACGCGATCACACAGGTTTGTTGATGGTGGAGTGGGGGGACCCCAGTGTCTCAGGGTACTCTCATGTCCATGTTACCTTCTGGTTCTCTCCTTTTAGTTTAGGCTGTTATAGTTAGATCTGCCGGAGTCGCCAACCACACTCTAAAATTCTGAAAATTCATATTCTCTACAGTCTTACTCCTGAGCCCAACTAACTCTTTCTCTTTACTCTTCCTGAGGAAATGACTGTCCTCCTGTCTGTTGAAGGCTGTTGAAGGACTGATCATCAGGCCATCACCCCACCATCACCAGCCAGCTCACCTGTCCATTTACTGCTACACCCTCAGTTACATCACTGTGCCATCCAGATGCACCAGCACTGAGATAGGATGGGACTCTTTCAGCTCACGCCCACTTTACATAAAGACTGTCATAGACTGCCTCAGCCAGAGACTGCCTCAGTCATACACTGCCTCTATCTGTGCAGCTTCTAAAGCTTTGCTATCCAGATTTCAAACAGAGACTCCTTTCTTTGGTATTTAGTTCAAACTGTAAATACTGTTTGACCAGAGGAGGATGGGTCTCCCCTTGTGAGTCTGGTTCCTCCCAAGGTTTCTTCCTCCAGTTGAGGGAGTTTTTCCTTGCCACTGTTGCCTCTGGTTTGCTCACTGGGGGGTATGTGTTATAACTGTTTTCAAAACTCTGTAAAGCTGCTTTGAGACAACATCGTTGTAAAAAGCGCTATATAAATAAAATTGACCTGACTTGACTTGACTACAGAACACCACAGTCATCACCGCGCCACCCACCGAACACCACGGCCATCACCGCGCCTACTACAGAACACCACGGCCATCACCGCGCCGCCCACCGAACACCACAGTCATCACTGCGCCTACTACAGAACACCACGGCCATCACCGCGCCTACTACAGAACACCACGGCCATCACCGCGCCTACTACAGAACACCATGGCCATCACCGCGCCGACCACCGAACACCACGGCCATCACCGCGCCGCCCACCGAACACCACGCCCATCACCGCGCCTACTACAGAACACCACAGCCATCACCGCGCCGCCCACCGAACACCACGCCCATCACCGCGCCTACTACAGAACACCACAGCCATCACCGCGCCTACGACAGAACACCACAGCCTACTACTGAACACTTAATCGGAGCTGATGATGAGAAGTGAGGGCAGTGGCACTATATCTCTTCAGACACTCGCAGACGGACCAATCAGCCGCTACGCGTTAATAATTTAAACACTCCCACAACAAACACAGATAAATCCATGCTTTCAGTGGGCGTGGCCATCTTAGCAACGACGCACCTTTTGCTAATTTTGCTAATTTCGTAATCGTTGACGCCAACGCATCTCTCCAGCCCTACTGAACACCACAGCCATCAACACACCAGCTACTGAACATCACAACCTACTACTGAACACCACAGCCATCAACACACCGGCTACTGAACATCACAGCCATCAACACACCAGCTACTGAACATCACAGCCTACTACTGAACACCACAGCCATAGACACACCGGCTACTAAACACCACAGTCATAAACACACCAGCTACTGAACACCACAGCCTACTACTGAACACCACAGCCATCAACACACCAGCTACTGAACATCACAGCCTACTACTGAACACCACAGCCATCAACACACCGGCTACTGAACATCACAGCCATCAACACACCAGCTACTGAACATCACAGCCTACTACTGAACACCACAGCCATAGACACACCGGCTACTAAACACCACAGTCATAAACACACCAGCTACTGAACACCACAGCCTACTACTGAACACCACAGCCATCAACACACCAGCTACTGAACATCACAGCCTACTACTGAACACCACAGCCATCAACACACCGTCTACTGAACATCACAGCCATCAACACACCAGCTACTGAACATCACAGCCTACAACTGAACACCACAGCCATCAACACACCGGCTACTAAACACCACAGTCATAAACACACCAGCTACTGAACACCACAGCCTACTACTAAACACCACAGCCATCAACACAACAGCTACTAAACACCACAGTCATAAACACACCAGTTACTGAACACCACAGCCATCAACACACCGGCTACTGAACATCACAGCCTACTACTGAATACCACAGCCATAGACACACCGGCTACTGAACACCACAGTCATAAACACACCAGTTACTGAACACCACAGCCTACTACTGAACATCACAGCCTACTACTGAACACCACAGCCATCAACACAACAGTTACTGACCATCACAGCCTACTACTGAACACCAGAGCCATAGACACACCAGCTACTGAACATCACAGCCTACTACTGAACACCACAGCCATCAACACACAAGCTACTGAACATCACAGCCTACTACTGAACACCACAGTCATAAACACACCAGCTACTGAACACCAGAGCCTACTACTGAACATCACAGCCAACTACTGAATACCACAGCCATCAACACACCGGCTACTGAACACCACAGTCATAAACACACCAGCTACTGAACACCACAGCCTACTACTGAACATCACAGCCTACTACTGAACACCACAGCCATCAACACAACAGCTACTGAACACCACAGCCATCAACACACTGACTACTAAACATCACAGCCTACTACTGAACACCACAGCCATAGACACACCAGTTACTGAACACCACAGCCTACTACTGAACATCACAGCCTACTACTGAACACTACAGCCATCAACACACCAGCTACTGAACATCACAGCCTACTACTGAACACCACAGCCATCAACACAACAGTTACTGGCCATCACAGCCTACTACTGAACACCAGAGCCATAGACACACCAGCTACTGAACATCACAGCCTACTACTGAACACCACAGCCATCAACACACAAGCTACTGAACATCACAGCCTACTACTGAACACCACAGTCATAAACACACCAGCTACTGAACACCAGAGCCTACTACTGAACATTACAGCCAACTACTGAATACCACAGTCATAAACACACCAGCTACTGAACACCACAGCCTACTACTGAACATCATAGCCTACTACTGAAAACCACAGCCATCAACACAACAGCTACTGAACACCACAGCCATCAACACACTGACTACTGAACATCACAGCCTACTACTGAACACCACAGCCATAGACACACCAGTTACTGAACACCACAGCCTACTACTGAACATCACAGCCTACTACTGAACACCACAGCCATCAACACACCAGCTACTGGACATCACAGCCTACTACTGAACACCACAGCCATTAACACACCAGGTACTAAACACCACAGCCTACTACTGAACATCACAGCCTACTACTGAACACCACAGCCATTAACACACCAGGTACTAAACACCACAGCCTACTACTGAACACCACAGCCATCAACACACCAGCTACTGAACATCACAGCCTACTACTGAACACCACAGCCATCAACACACCAGCTACTGAACATCACAGCCTATTACTGAACACCACAGCCATTAACACACCGGCTACTGAACATCACAGCCTACTACAGAACATCACAGCCAGCGACACACCGGCTACTGAACATCACAGCCTACTACTGAACATCACAGCCAGGAACACACCGGCTACTGAACATCACAGCCATCAACACATGGACTACTGAACATCACAGTCATCAACACATGGACTACTAAACACCACAGTTATCCGTACAACTACCAAAGTTGTTTAGTTCTGTCCAGCAGTGAAGATCAAAGCTAGAAAATCAAACAGGTTCTGAGAGTTCCTGCAGGGTTCTACTGCTGTTTTAGGGGGAGGAGCAGTTCCTGTAGAGGAGTTAGAGGTTCCGTGAGCGGAGTTCAGAAGTATCTGTTCTCGTCACAGTCACACAGTCAGAGGAACACAGTTGGCCATTGTTGAACGAAAAAAACAAAACTTATCTTCAAGACGTGAATGACACCCATTGTGTTTCACATCTGCAACATACACACATACACACACACATACATACACCCCCCCCCACATACACACACACACACACAAACACACACACACATACATACACCCCCCCCCACATACACACACACACACACACACACACACACACACAGTTTAGAGTGTTTGGGATGATGTAGTTTAGAGTGTGTGGGATGTAGTTTAGAGTATTTGGGATGATGTAGTTTAGAGTGTGTGGGATGATGTAGTTTAGAGTGTGTGGGATGTAGTTTAGAGTATTTGGGATGATGTAGTTTAGAGTGTGTGGGATGATGTAGTTTAGAGTGTGTGGGATGATGTAGTTTAGAGTGTTTGGGATGATGTAGTTTAGAGTGTTTGGGATGATGTAGTTTAGAGTGTGTGGGATGATGTAGTTTAGAGTGTGTGGGATGATGTAGTTTAGAGTGTGTGGGATGATGTAGTTTAGAGTGTGTGGGATGATGTAGTTTAGAGTGTGTGGGATGATGTAGTTTAGAGTGTGTGGGATGATGTAGTTTAGAATGTTTGGGATGATGTAGTTTAGAGTGTGCGGGATGATGTAGTTTAGAGTGTGCGGGATGATGTAGTTTAGAGTGTTTGGGATGATGTAGTTTAGAGTGTGTGGGATGATGTAGTTTAGAGTGTTTGGGATGATGTAGTTTAGAGTGTTTGGGATGATATAGTTTAGAGTGTGTGGGATGATGTAGTTTAGAGTGTGTGGGATGATGTAGTTTAGAGTGTTTGGGATGATGTAGTTTAGAGTGTTTGGGATGATGTAGTTTAGAGTGTTTGGGATGATGTAGTTTAGAGTGTTTGGGATGATGTAGTTTAGAGTGTTTGGGATGATGTAGTTTAGAGTGTGTGGGATGATGTAGTTTAGAGTGTGTGGGATGATGTAGTTTAGAGTGTGTGGGATGATGTAGTTTAGAGTGTTTGGGATGATGTAGTTTAGAGTGTTTGGGATGATGTAGTTTAGAGTGTTTGGGATGATGTAGTTTAGAGTGTGTGGGATGATGTAATTTAGAGTGTGTGGGATGATGTAGTTTAGAGTGTGTGGGATGATGTAGTTTAGAGTGTTTGGGATGATGTAATTTAGAGTGTGTGGGATGATGTAGTTTAGAGTGTTTGGGATGATGTAGTTTAGAGTGTGTGGGATGTAGTTTAGAGTGTTTGGGATGATGTAGTTTAGAGTGTTTGGGATGATGTAGTTTAGAGTGTGTGGGATGTAGTTTAGAATGTTTGGGATGATGTAGTTTAGAGTGTGTGGGATGATGTAGTTTAGAGTGTTTGGGATGATGTAGTTTAGAGTGTGTGGGATGTAATTTAGAGTGTTTGGGATGATGTAGTTTAGAGTGTTTGGGATGATGTAGTTTAGAGTGTGTGGGATGATGTAGTTTAGAGTGTTTGGGATGATGTAGTTTAGAGTGTGTGGGATGATGTAGTTTAGAGTGTGTGGGATGATGTAGTTTAGAGTGTTTGGGATGATGTAGTTTAGAGTGTGTGGGATGATGTAGTTTAGAGTGTGTGGGATGATGTAGTTTAGAGTGTTTGGGATGATGTAGTTTAGAGTGTTTGGGATGATGTAGTTTAGAGTGTTTGGGATGATGTAGTTTAGAGTGTGTGGGATGATGTAGTTTAGAGTGTTTAGGATGATGTAGTTTAGAGTGTTTGGGATGATGTAGTTTAGAGTGTTTGGGATGATGTAGTTTAGAGTGTGTGGGATGATGTAGTTTAGAGTGTGTGGGATGATGTAGTTTAGAGTGTTTGGGATGATGTAGTTTAGAGTGTGTGGGATGATGTAGTTTAGAGTGTGTGGGATGATGTAGTTTAGAGAGTTTGGGATGATGTAGTTTAGAGTGTGTGGGATGATGTAGTTTAGAGTGTTTGGGATGATGTAGTTTAGAGTGTGTGGGATGATGTAGTTTAGAGTGTTTGGGATGATGTAGTTTAGAGTGTGTGGGATGATGTAGTTTAGAGTGTGTGGGATGATGTAGTTTAGAGTGTGTGGGATGTAGTTTAGAGTGTTTGGGATGATGTAGTTTAGAGTGTTTGGGATGTAGTTTAGAGTGTGTGGGATGATGTAGTTTAGAGTGTGTGGGATGTAGTTTAGAGTGTTTGGGATGTAGTTTAGAGTGTGTGGGATGATGTAGTTTAGAGTGTGTGGGATGATGTAGTTTAGAGTGTTTGGGATGTAGTTTAGAGTGTGTGGGATGATGTAGTTTAGAGTGTGTGGGATGTAGTTTAGAGTGTTTGGGATGATGTAGTTTAGAGTGTGTGGGATGATGTAGTTTAGAGTGTTTGGGATGATGTAGTTTAGAGTGTGTGGGATGATGAAGTTTAG
>CM038728.1:204442-266942 GCA_021613375.1 Megaleporinus macrocephalus
CTGTAACTCAGTTTATATACAATACCTACATTTAGAGTTATACATTCAACCTAATGAGAAACTGTAACTCAGTTTATTTACAATACCTACATTTAGAGTTATACACCCAACCTAATGAGAAACTGTAACTCAGTTTATATACAATACCTACATTTAGAGTTATTCATTCAACCTAATGAGAAACTGTAACTCAGTTTATATACAATACCTACATTTAGAGTTATACACCCAACCTAATGAGAAACTGTAACTCAGTTTATATACAATACCTACATTTAGAGTTATACATTCAACCCAATGAGAAACTGTAACTCAGTTTATTTACAATACCTACATTTAGAGTTATACATTCAACCTAATGAGAAACTGTAACTCAGTTTATTTACAATACCTACATTTAGAGTTATACATTCAACCTAATGAGAAACTGTAACTCAGTTTATATACAGTACCTACATTTAGAGTTATACATTCAACCTAATGAGAAACTGTAACTCAGTTTATATACAATACCTACATTTAGAGTTATACATTCAACCCAATGAGAAACTGTAACTCAGTTTATATACAATACCTACATTTAGAGTTATACATTCAACCTAATGAGAAACTGTAACTCAGTTTATTTACAATACCTACATTTAGAGTTATACATTCAACCTAATGAGAAACTGTAACTCAGTTTATATACAATACCTACATTTAGAGTTATACATTCAACCTAATGAGAAACTGTAACTCAGTTTATAACAGAATACCTACATTTAGAGTTATACATTCAACCTAATGAGAAACTGTAACTCAGTTTATAACAGAATACCTACATTTAGAGTTATACATTCAACCTAATGAGAAACTGTTACTCAGTTTATATACAATACCTACATTTAGAGTTATACATTCAACCTAATGAGAAACTGTAACTCAGTTTATTTACAATACCTACATTTAGAGTTATACATTCAACCTAATGAGAAACTGTAACTCAGTTTATATACAATACCTACATTTAGAGTTATACATTCAACCTAATGAGAAACTGTAACTCAGTTTATATACAGTACCTACATTTAGAGTTATACATTCAACCTAATGAGAAACTGTAACTCAGTTTATATACAATACCTACATTTAGAGTTATACATTCAACCTAATGAGAAACTGTAACTCAGTTTATATACAATACCTACATTTAGAGTTATACATTCAACCTAATGAGAAACTGTAACTCAGTTTATAACAGAATACCTACATTTAGAGTTATACATTCAACCTAATGAGAAACTGTAACTCAGTTTATAACAGAATACCTACATTTAGAGTTATACATTCAACCATACATTCACACACTCTGCTCCACCTCATCCCACAACACACCCTGCTTCACCTCATCCCACCACACACTCTGCTCCACCTCATCCAACAACACACTCTGCTCCACCTCATCCCACAACGCACTCTGCTCCACCTCATCCCACAACACACCCTGCTTCACCTCATCCCACCACACACTCTGCTCCACCTCATCCCACAACGCACTCTGCTCCACCTCATCCAACAACGCACTCTGCTCCACCTCATCCAACAACGCACTCTGCTCCACCTCATCCCACAACGCACCCTGCTCCACCTCATTCCACAACACACTCTGCTCCACCTCATCCAACAACACACTCTGCTCCACCTCATCCAACAACACACTCTGCTCCACCTCATCCAACAACACACTCTGCTCCACCTCATCCAACAACACACCCTGCTCCACCTCATCCAACAACGCACTCTGCTCCACCTCATCCCACAACGCACCCTGCTCCACCTCATTCCACAACACACTCTGCTCCACCTCATCCAACAACACACTCTGCTCCACCTCATCCAACAACACACTCTGCTCCACCTCATCCAACAACACACTCTGCTCCACCTCATCCAACAACACACTCTGCTCCACCTCATCCAACAACACACTCTGCTCCACCTCATCCAACAACACACTCTGCTCCACCTCATTCCACCACACACTACAGTGTAGAAGAGGAGTGGTTGTGTAAATGTGAGTGTGTGTTGTTTTCAGAACATAAACAACTACAGAATGTAAACAGAAGAGCTACTGACCACAAACTCAGCTAATTAGCATTACAGACAATACACTACTGACCTCAAACTACTGACCACAAACTCAGCTAATTAGCATTACAGACAATACACTACTGACCAAAAACTACTGACCACAAACTCAGCTAATTAGCATCACAGACAATACACTACTGACCACAAACTACTGACCACAAACTCAGCTAATTAGCATCACAGACAATACACTACTGACCTCAAACTCACCTAATTAGCATTACAGACAATACACTACTGACCTCAAACTACTGACCATAAACTCACCTAATTAGCATTACAGACAATACAATACTGACCTCAAACAACTGACCTCAAACTCACATAATTAGCGCTACAGACAATACAATACTGACCACAAACTACTGACCATAAACTCACCTAATTAGCATTACAGACAATACACTACTGACCACAAACTACTGACCTCAAACTACTGACCTCAAACTACTGATCACAAACTCAGCTAATTAGCATTACAGACAATACACTACTGACCTCAAACTACTGACCACAAACTCAGCTAATTAGCATTACAGACAATACACTACTGACCTCAAACTACTGACCACAAACTCAGCTAATTAGCATTACAGACAATACACTACTGACCTCAAACAACTGACCTCAAACTCACATAATTAGCACTACAGACAATACAATACTAACCACAAACTACTGACCATAAACTCACCTAATTAGCATTACAGACAATACACTACTGACCACAAACTACTGACCTTAAACTCACCTAATTAGCATTACAGACAATACACTACTGACCTCAAACTCACCTAATTAGCATTACAGACATTACACTACTGACCACAAACTACTGACCTCAAACTACTAACCTCAAACTCACCTAATTAGCATTACAGACAATACACTACTGACCTCAAACTCACCTAATTAGCATTACAGACATTACACTACTGACCACAAACTACTGACCTCAAACTACTGACCTCAAACTCACCTAATTAGCATTACAGACAATACAGTACTGACCTCAAACTACTGACCACAAACTCAGCTAATTAGCATTACAGACAACACACTACTGACCTCAAACTACTGACCACAAACTCAGCTAATTAGCATTACAGACAACACACTACTGACCTCAAACTACTGACCACAAACTCAGCTAATTAGCATTACAGACAATACACTACTGACCTCAAACTACTGACCACAAACTCAGCTAATTAGCATTACAGACAATACACTACTGACCTCAAACTACTGAATACTCACTGTCTTCTCCTGGACACGGCATTCCAGGCTTCTCAGGAATACTCGGGAATACTGAGAGTGAGACAGGCAGTGAGAGAGAGAGAGTTGGGGGAGTGTGGATTATAAACTTTCAGGACCACTACAGTGACTGAAAAAAACAGAAGATTGATTTTCCTACCACTGATGTTTAATAATAATAATAATAATAATAATAATAATAATAATAACAATAATAATAATAATTAGGGAGTAATGGGTCAGTACCGTGGAGCAGGAGTCCAGAACGCTTGGTTCTACTGTAAATCCGAAACGCCTCATCCAGCTCCATCTGAGTTGAAATAGTGCACGGATCACCTGCAAAATAAATAAAAACAAACAACAAACAAACAAACAAACAACAAACAAACAAACATTCTGTTTAAGCAGCATTTAAATCATTTAAAATAATGAATGGACTCATTCAGCACTACTGAACAGGTGCGGAAACCAAAGAGGATTATGGGTACCTTCATCATCGATCCATTTCAGCGTGATCAGTAGCTCCCTGTTCACTCCACACATCTCCCTCACCTCCTCACACAGCTCCGAGAACGTCACACCCGAGTCCAGATCCGAGATCAGCATGTCTCTGAAACAGCACACAATGGAGATCACTCTCCCACTGACCACAGATCAGCTCAAGATTCCAACCCCCCCCCGACAGCGTTCCAGATAGACACTCTGACTGCGTTCCAGATAGTCACTCTGACTGCGTTCCAGATTGACACTCTGACTGCGTTCCAGATTGTCACTCTGACTGCGTTCCAGATAGACACTCTGACTGCGTTCCAGATTGTCACTCTGACTGCGTTCCAGATAGACACTCTGACTGCGTTCCAGATAGTCACTCTGACTGCGTTCCAGATAGACACTCTGACTGCGTTCCAGATAGACACTCTGACTGCGTTCCAGATAGTCACTCTGACTGCGTTCCAGATTGACACTCTGACTGCGTTCCAGATGGTCACTCTGACTGCGTTCCAGATGGTCACTCTGACTGCGTTCCAGATAGACACTCTGACTGCGTTCCAGATTGACACTCTGACTGCGTTCCAGATAGACACTCTGACTGCGTTCCAGATAGTCACTCTGACTGCGTTCCAGATAGTCACTCTGACTGCGTTCCAGATTGACACTCTGACTGCGTTCCAGATTGTCACTCTGACTGCGTTCCAGATAGACACTCTGACTGCGTTCCAGATAGACACTCTGACTGCGTTCCAGATTGTCACTCTGACTGCGTTCCAGATAGACACTCTGACTGCGTTCCAGATTGTCACTCTGACTGCGTTCCAGATAGACACTCTGACTGCGTTCCAGATAGTCACTCTGACTGCGTTCCAGATTGTCACTCTGACTGCGTTCCAGATAGACACTCTGACTGCGTTCCAGATAGTCACTCTGACTGCGTTCCAGATAGACACTCTGACTGCGTTCCAGATTGTCACTCTGACTGCGTTCCAGATAGTCACTCTGACTGCGTTCCAGATTGACACTCTGACTGCGTTCCAGATGGTCACTCTGACTGCGTTCCAGATGGTCACTCTGACTGCGTTCCAGATAGACACTCTGACTGCGTTCCAGATTGACACTCTGACTGCGTTCCAGATAGACACTCTGACTGCGTTCCAGATAGTCACTCTGACTGCGTTCCAGATAGTCACTCTGACTGCGTTCCAGATTGACACTCTGACTGCGTTCCAGATTGTCACTCTGACTGCGTTCCAGATAGACACTCTGACTGCGTTCCAGATTGACACTCTGACTGCGTTCCAGATTGTCACTCTGACTGCGTTCCAGATAGACACTCTGACTGCGTTCCAGATAGTCACTCTGACTGCGTTCCAGATTGTCACTCTGACTGCGTTCCAGATAGACACTCTGACTGCGTTCCAGATAGTCACTCTGACTGCGTTCCAGATAGACACTCTGACTGCGTTCCAGATTATCACTCTGACTGCGTTCCAGATAGACACTCTGACTGCGTTCCAGATTGTCACTCTGACTGCGTTCCAGATAGACACTCTGACTGCGTTCCAGATAGTCACTCTGACTGCGTTCCAGATTGTCACTCTGACTGCGTTCCAGATAGACACTCTGACAGCGTTCCAGATAGACACTCTGACTGCGTTCCAGATAGACACTCTGACTGCGTTCCAGATAGACACTCTGACTGCGTTCCAGATAGTCACTCTGACTGCGTTCCAGATAGACACTCTGACTGCGTTCCAGATAGTCACTCTGACTGCGTTCCAGATAGACACTCTGACTGCGTTCCAGATAGACACTCTGACTGCGTTCCAGATTGTCACTCTGACTGCGTTCCAGATAGACACTCTGACTGCGTTCCAGATAGTCACTCTGACTGCGTTCCAGATTGACACTCTGACTGCGTTCCAGATAGACACTCTGACTGCGTTCCAGATTGTCACTCTGACTGCGTTCCAGATAGACACTCTGACTGCGTTCCAGATAGTCACTCTGACTGCGTTCCAGATAGACACTCTGACTGCGTTCCAGATAGACACTCTGACTGCGTTCCAGATAGTCACTCTGACTGCGTTCCAGATAGTCACTCTGACTGCGTTCCAGATTGTCACTCTGACTGCGTTCCAGATGGTCACTCTGACTGCGTTCCAGATAGACACTCTGACTGCGTTCCAGATTGACACTCTGACTGCGTTCCAGATAGACACTCTGACTGCGTTCCAGATAGTCACTCTGACTGCGTTCCAGATAGACACTCTGACTGCGTTCCAGATTGACACTCTGACTGCGTTCCAGATTGTCACTCTGACTGCGTTCCAGATAGACACTCTGACTGCATTCCAGATAGACACTCTGACTGCGTTCCAGATTGTCACTCTGACTGCGTTCCAGATTGTCACTCTGACTGCGTTCCAGATAGACACTCTGACTGCGTTCCAGATAGTCACTCTGACTGCGTTCCAGATTGTCACTCTGACTGCGTTCCAGATAGACACTCTGACTGCGTTCCAGATAGTCACTCTGACTGCGTTCCAGATTGTCACTCTGACTGCGTTCCAGATAGACACTCTGACTGCGTTCCAGATTGTCACTCTGACTGCGTTCCAGATAGACACTCTGACTGCGTTCCAGATAGTCACTCTGACTGCGTTCCAGATTGTCACTCTGACTGCGTTCCAGATAGACACTCTGACAGCGTTCCAGATAGACACTCTGACAGCGTTCCAGATAGACACTCTGACTGCGTTCCAGATAGTCACTCTGACTGCGTTCCAGATAGACACTCTGACTGCGTTCCAGATAGTCACTCTGACTGCGTTCCAGATAGACACTCTGACTGCGGTCCAGATAGACACTCTGACTGCGTTCCAGATTGTCACTCTGACTGCGTTCCAGATAGACACACTGACTGCGTTCCAGATAGTCACTCTGACTGCGTTCCAGATAGACACTCTGACTGCGTTCCAGATTGTCACTCTGACTGCGTTCCAGATAGTCACTCTGACTGCGTTCCAGATAGACACTCTGACTGCGTTCCAGATAGACACTCTGACTGCGTTCCAGATTGACACTCTGACTGCGTTCCAGATTGACACTCTGACTGCGTTCCAGATAGACACTCTGACTGCGTTCCAGATTGTCACTCTGACTGCGTTCCAGATAGACACTCTGACTGCGTTCCAGATTGTCACTCTGACTGCGTTCCAGATAGACACTCTGACTGCGTTCCAGATAGTCACTCTGAATGCGTTCCAGATAGACACTCTGACTGCGTTCCAGATAGACACTCTGACTGCGTTCCAGATTGTCACTCTGACTGCGTTCCAGATAGACACTCTGACTGCGTTCCAGATTGTCACTCTGACTGCGTTCCAGATAGTCACTCTGAATGCGTTCCAGATAGACACTCTGACTGCGTTCCAGATAGACACTCTGACTGCGTTCCAGATAGACACTCTGACTGCGTTCCAGATAGTCACTCTGAATGCGTTCCAGATAGACACTCTGACTGCGTTCCAGATAGACACTCTGACTGCGTTCCAGATTGTCACTCTGACTGCGTTCCAGATAGACACTCTGACTGCGTTCCAGATTGAAACTCTGACTGCGTTCCAGATAGACACTCTGACTGCGTTCCAGATTGTCACTCTGACTGCGTTCCAGATAGACACTCTGACTGCGTTCCAGATTGTCACTCTGAATGCGTTCCAGATAGACACTCTGACTGCGTTCCAGATAGACACTCTGACTGCGTTCCAGATAGTCACTCTGAATGCGTTCCAGATAGACACTCTGACTGCGTTCCAGATAGACACTCTGACTGCGTTCCAGATAGACACTCTGACTGCGTTCCAGATTGTCACTCTGACTGCGTTCCAGATTGTCACTCTGACTGCGTTCCAGATAGACACTCTGACTGCGTTCCAGATAGACACTCTGACTGCGTTCCAGATTGTCACTCTGACTGCGTTCCAGACTGTCACTCTGACTGCGAGAGAGGAGCTGTCTGTGAGAAGCTGACTGAGGGAATTGACTGAGGGAGCTGACTAAAGGAGCTGTCTGTGAGGAGGTGACTGTGAGGAGCTGTCTGTGAAGAGCTGACTGAGGGAGCTGACTGAGGGAGCTGACTGTGAGGAGGTGACTGTGAGGAGGTGACTGTGAGGAGCTGTCTGTGAAGAGCTGACTGAGGGAGCTGACTGAGGGAGCTGACTGTGAGGAGCTGACTGAGGGAGCTGTCTGTGAGGAGCTGACTGAGGGAGAAGTCTGTGAGGAGCTGTCTGTGAGGAGCTGACTGAGGGAGCTGTCTGTGAGGAGCTGACTGAGGGAGCTGTCTGTGAGGAGCTGACTGAGGGAGCTGACTGAGGAAGCTGTCAGTGAGGAGCTGACTGTGAGGAGCTGATTGTGAGGAGCTGACTGTGAGGAGCTGTCTGTGAGGAGATGACTGAGGGAGCTGTCTGTGAGGAGCTGACTGAGAGAGCTGACTGTGAGGAGCTGAATGAGGGAGCTGACTGTGAGGAGCTGTCTGTGAGGAGCTGACTGAGGGAGCTGACTGAAAGAGCTGACTGTGAGGAGCTGACTGAGGGAGCTGTCTGTGAGGAGCTGACTGAGGGAGCTGTCTGTGAGGAGCTGACTGAGGGAGCTGTCTGTGAGAAGGTAACTAAGGGAGCTGTCTGTGAGGAGCTGACTGAGGAGCTGACTGAGGGAGCTGACTGTGAGGAGTTGACTGAGGGAATTGACAGAGGGAGCTGACTGTGAGGAGCTGTCTGAGAGGAGCTGACTGAGGAGCTGACTGAGGGAGCTGACTGTGAAGAGTTGACTGAGGGAATTGACTAAAGGAGCTGTCTTTGAGGAGCTGACTGAGGGAGTTGACTGAGGGGGCTGACTGAGGGAGCTGTCTATGAGGAGCTGACTGTGAGGAGCTGTCTGAGAGGAGCTGACTGTGAGGAGCTGTCTGAGAGGAGCTGTCTGAGAGGAGCTGACTGAGGGAGCTGACTGTGAGGAGCTGACTGTGAGGAGCTGACTGTGAGGCGTTGTCTGTGAGGAGCTGACTGTGAGGAGCTGACTGTAAGGAGCTGACTGTAAGGAGCTGACTGTGGGAGCTGACTGTGAGGAGCTGTCTGTGAGGAGCTGACTGTGAGGAGCTGACTGTGAGGAGGTGACTGTGAGGAGCTGTCTGTGAGGAGCTGACTGAGGGAGCTGACTGAGGGAGCTGTCTGTGAGGAGCTGACTGAGGGAGCTGTCTGTGAGGAGCTGACTGAGGGAGCTGTCAGTGAGGAGCTGACAGTGAGGAGCTGACTGTGAGGAGCTGACTGTGAGGAGCTGTCTGTGAGGAGCTGACTGAGAGAGCTGACTGTGAGGAGCTGAATGAGGGAGCTGACTGAGGGAGCTGTCTGTGAGGAGCTGTCTGTGAGGAGTTGACAAAAGGGAGATGACTGAGGGAGCTGTCTGTGAGGAGCTGACTGAGGGAGCTGTCTGTGAGGAGCTGACTGAGGGAGCAGTCTGTGAGAAGCTGACTGAGGGAGCTGACTGTGAGGAGCTGACTGAGGGAGCTGTCTGTGAGGAGCTGACTGAGGGAGCAGTCTGTGAGGAGCTGACTGAGGGAGCTGTCTGTGAGGAGCTGACTGAGGGAGCTGACTGTGAGGAGCTGTCTAAGGGAGAGGACTGTGAGGAGCTGACTGAGGGAGCTGACAAAGGGAGCTGACTGTGAGGAGCTGACTGGGAGGAACTGACTGAGGGAGCTGACTGTGAGGAGCTGACTGTGAGGAGCTGACTAAGAGAGATGACTGAGGGATTTGACTGAGGGAGCTGACTGAAGGAGCTGTCGGTGAGGAACTGACTGAGGGAGTTGACTGAGGGAGCTGACTGTGAGGAGCTGACTGAGGGAGCTGTCTGTGAGGAGCTGACTGAGGGAGCTGCCTGTGAGGAGCTGACTGAGGGAGCTGTCTGTAAGAAGGTAACTGAGGGAGCTGTCTGTGAGGAGCTGACTGAGGAGCTGACTGAGGGAGCTGTCTGTGAGGAGTTGACTGAGGGAATTGACTGAGGGAGCTGTCTGTGAGGAGCTGACTGTGAGGAGCTGACTGTGAGGAGCTGACTGAGGGAGCTGACTGAGGGAGCTGACTGAGGGAGCTGTCTGTGAGGAGCTGACTGTGAGGAGCTGACTGTGAGGAGCTGTCTGTGAGGAGCTGACTGAGGGAGCTGACTGAGGGAGCTGTCTGTGAGGAGCTGACTGTGAGGAGCTGTCTGTGAGGAGCTGTCTGTGAGGAGCTGTCTGTGAGGAGCTGTCTGTGAGGAGCTGACTGTGAGGAGCTGTCTGTGAGGAGCTGACTGTGAGGAGCTGACTGTGAGGAGCTGACTGTGAGATTTCAAGATTTCAAGATTCAAGATTCAAGACTCAAGAGTTTTATTGTCGTGTGTACAGCAGAACAGACAGTTACACTGTACAATCAAATTCTTACTTTGCTGCTCCTCCATTTACCAATAGATAAAGATAACAAATAAAAGAAATAAAAATATACAAAATATACAAAGTATAACAATATAAGTTAAAGAATAAAAAATAAAAGTTATTCGTGCTTTTATGTGCAAGTATGAAGAGCAGCAGCCATAAAGTGCGAGTTGCAAGAAACAAATGTAAACAATAATGTTTGTGTGAGTAGAGAATGTAAACAGTAATCTGACAGTACAGTGAGTGTAAACAGTATTCTGACAGTACAGTGAGTGTAAACAGTATTCTGACAGTACAGTGAGTGTAAACAGTATTCTGACTGTACAGTGAATGTAAACAGTAATCTGACTGTACAGTGAATGTAAACAGTATTCTGACAGTACAGTGAATGTAAGCAGTAATCTGACAGTACAGTGAATGTAAACAGTATTCTGACAGTACAGTGAATGTAAGCAGTAATCTGACTGTACAGTGAGTGTAAACAGTATTCTGACTGTACAGTGAATGTAAACAGTAATCTGTACAGTGAATGTAAACAGTATTCTGACAGTACAGTGAATGTAAACAGTAATCTGACAGTACAGTGAATGTAAACAGTATTCTGACAGTACAGTGAGTGTAAACAGTATTCTGACTGTACAGTGAATGTAAACAGTATTCTGACAGTACAGTGAATGTAAACAGTAATCTGACAGTACAGTGAATGTAAACATTATTCTGACAGTACAGTGAGTGTAAACAGTAATCTGACTGTACAGTGAATGTAAACAGTAATCTGACAGTACAGTGAATGTAAACAGTATTCTGACTGTACAGTGAGTGTAAACAGTATTCTGACAGTACAGTGAGTGTAAACAGTAATCTGACAGTACAGTGAATGTAAACAGTATTCTGACAGTACAGTGAGTGTAAACAGTAATCTGACAGTACAGTGAATGTAAACAGTATTCTGACAGTACAGTGAGTGTAAACAGTATTCTGACAGTACAGTGAATGTAAACAGTATTCTGACTGTACAGTGAGTGTAAACAGTATTCTGACAGTACAGTGAATGTAAACAGTATTCTGACTGTACAGTGAGTGTAAACAGTTTTCTGACAGTACAGTGAGTGTAAACAGTATTCTGACAGTACAGTGAATGTAAACAGTAATCTGACTGTACAGTGAATGTAAACAGTATTCTGACTGTACAGTGAATGTAAACAGTATTCTGACTGTACAGTGAGTGTAAACAGTATTCTGACTGTACTGTGAATGTAACAGTATTCTGACAGTACACTGAATGTAAACAGTATTCTGACAGTACAGTGAGTGTAAACAGTATTCTGACAGTACAGTGAATGTAAACAGTATTCTGACTGTACAGTGAATGTAAACAGTATTCTGACAGTACAGTGAGTGTAAACAGTATTCTGACAGTACAGTGAATGTAAGCAGTAATCTGACAGTACAGTGAGTGTAAGCAGTATTCTGACTGTACAGTGAGTGTAAACAGTAATCTGACAGTACAGTGAATGTAAACAGTAATCTGACTGTACAGTGAATGTAAACAGTATTCTGACAGTACAGTGAGTGTAACAGTATTCTGACAGTACAGTGAGTGTAAACAGTAATCTGACAGTACAGTGAATGTAAACAGTATTCTGACTGTACAGTGAGTGTAAACAGTATTCTGACAGTACAGTGAATGTAAACAGTAATCTGACTGTACAGTGAATGTAAACAGTATTCTGACAGTACAGTGAGTGTAAACAGTATTCTGACTGTACAGTGAATGTAAACAGTAATCTGACAGTACAGTGAATGTAAACAGTATTCTGACAGTACAGTGAGTGTAAACAGTATTCTGACAGTACAGTGAGTGTAAACAGTAATCTGACAGTACAGTGAATGTAAACAGTATTCTGACAGTACAGTGAGTGTAAACAGTATTCTGACAGTACAGTGAATGTAAACAGTATTCTGACTGTACAGTGAGTGTAAACAGTATTCTGACAGTACAGTGAATGTAAACAGTATTCTGACTGTACAGTGAGTGTAAACAGTATTCTGACAGTACAGTGAATGTAAACAGTAATCTGACTGTACAGTGAATGTAAACAGTTTTCTGACAGTACAGTGAGTGTAACAGTATTCTGACTGTACAGTGAATGTAAACAGTAATCTGACTGTACAGTGAATGTAAACAGTATTCTGACTGTACTGTGAATGTAACAGTATTTTGACAGTACACTGAATGTAAACAGTATTCTGACAGTACAGTGAATGTAAACAGTATTCTGACAGTACAGTGAGTGTAAACAGTATTCTGACAGTACAGTGAATGTAAACAGTATTCTGATTGTACAGTGAATGTAAACAGTATTCTGACAGTACAGTGAATGTAAACAGTATAGTGAATGTAAACAGTATTCTGACTGTACAGTGAATGTAAACAGTATTCTGACAGTACAGTGAATGTAAACAGTATTCTGACAGTACAGTGAGTGTAAACAGTATTCAGACTGTACAGTGAATGTAAACAGTATTCTGACAGTACAGTGAATGTAAACAGTATAGTGAATGTAAACAGTATTCTGACTGTACAGTGAATGTAAACAGTATTCTGACAGTACAGTGAGTGTAAACAGTATTCTGACAGTACAGTGAATGTAAACAGTATAGTGAGTGTAAACAGTATTCTGACAGTACAGTGAGTGTAAACAGTATTCTGACAGTACAGTGAATGTAAACAGTATTCTGACAGTACAGTGAGTGTAAACAGTATTCTGACTGTACAGTGAATGTAAACAGTAATCTGACAGTACAGTGAATGTAAACAGTATTCTGACAGTACAGTGAGTGTAAACAGTAATCTGACAGTACAGTGAATGTAAACAGTATTCTGACAGTACAGTGAGTGTAAACAGTATTCTGACTGTACTGTGAATGTAAACAGTATTCTGACTGTACAGTGAGTGTAAACAGTATTCTGACAGTACAGTGAATGTAAACAGTATTATGACTGTACAGTGAGTGTAAACAGTATTCTGACAGTACAGTGAATGTAAACAGTATTCTGACTGTACAGTGAGTGTAAACAGTATTCTGACAGTACAGTGAATGTAAACAGTAATCTGACTGTACAGTGAATGTAAACAGTATTCTGACTGTACTGTGAATGTAACAGTATTTGACAGTACAGCTGAATGTAAACAGTATTCTGACAGTACAGTGAGTGTAAACAGTATTCTGACAGTACAGTGAATGTAAACAGTATTCTGACAGTACAGTGAGTGTAAACAGTATCTGACAGTACAGTGAGTGTAAACATTATTCTGACTGTACAGTGAATGTAAACAGTATTCTGACAGGAAAGTGTAGTGTAAACAGTATAGTGATGTAAACAGTATTCTGACAGTACAGTGAGTGTAAACAGTATTCTGATTGTACAGTGAATGTAAACAGTATTCTGACAGTACAGTGAATGTAAACAGTATAGTGAGTGTAACAGTATTCTGACTGTACAGTGATTGTAAACAGTATTCTGACAGTACAGTGAATGTAAACAGTATTCTGACAGTACAGTGAGTGTAAACAGTATTCAGACTGTACAGTGAATGTAAACAGTAATCTGACAGTACAGTGAATGTAAACAGTATTTGACAGTACAGTGAGTGTAAACAGTATTCTGACAGTCAGTGAGTGTAAACAGTAATCTGACAGTACAGTGAATGTAAACAGTATTCTGACAGCACAGTGAGTGTAAACAGTATTCTGACAGTACAGTGAATGTAAACAGTATTCTGACTGTACAGTGAGTGTAAACAGTATTCTGACAGTACAGTGAATGTAAACAGTTTCTGACTGTACAGTGAGTGTAAACAGTATTCTGACAGTACAGTGAATGTAAACAGTATTCTGACTGTACAGTGGTGTGTAAACAGTATTCTGACAGTACAGTGAATGTAAACAGTAATCTGACTGTACAGTGAATGTAAACAGTTTTCTGACAGTACAGTGAGTGTAAACAGTATTCTGACTGTACAGTGAATGTAAACAGTAATCTGACTGTACAGTGAATGTAAACAGTATTCTGACTGTACTGTGAATGTAACAGTATTTTGACAGTACACTGAATGTAAACAGTATTCTGACAGTACAGTGAATGTAAACAGTATTCTGACAGTACAGTGAGTGTAAACAGTATTCTGACAGTACAGTGAATGTAAACAGTATTCTGATTGTACAGTGAATGTAAACAGTATTCTGACAGTACAGTGAATGTAAACAGTATTCTGACAGTACAATGAGTGTAAACAGTATTCAGACAGTACAGTGAATGTAAACAGTATTCTGACAGTACAGTGAATGTAAACAGTATTCTGACAGTACAGTGAGTGTAAACAGTATTCAGACTGTACAGTGAATGTAAACAGTAATCTGACAGTACAGTGAATGTAAACAGTATTCTGACAGTACAGTGAGTGTAAACAGTAATCTGACAGTACAGTGAATGTAAACAGTATTCTGACAGTACAGTGAGTGTAAATAGTATTCTGACTGTACAGTGAATGTAAACAGTATTCTGACAGTACAGTGAATGTAAACAGTATTCTGACAGTACAGTGAGTGTAAACAGTATTCAGACTGTACAGTGAATGTAAACAGTATTCTGACAGTACAGTGAATGTAAACAGTATAGTGAATGTAAACAGTATTCTGACTGTACAGTGAATGTAAACAGTATTCTGACAGTACAGTGAGTGTAAACAGTATTCTGACAGTACAGTGAATGTAAACAGTATAGTGAGTGTAAACAGTATTCTGACAGTACAGTGAGTGTAAACAGTATTCTGACAGTACAGTGAATGTAAACAGTATTCTGACAGTACAGTGAGTGTAAACAGTATTCTGACTGTACAGTGAATGTAAACAGTAATCTGACAGTACAGTGAATGTAAACAGTATTCTGACAGTACAGTGAGTGTAAACAGTAATCTGACAGTACAGTGAATGTAAACAGTATTCTGACAGTACAGTGAGTGTAAACAGTATTCTGACTGTACTGTGAATGTAAACAGTATTCTGACTGTACAGTGAGTGTAAACAGTATTCTGACAGTACAGTGAATGTAAACAGTATTATGACTGTACAGTGAGTGTAAACAGTATTCTGACAGTACAGTGAATGTAAACAGTATTCTGACTGTACAGTGAGTGTAAACAGTATTCTGACAGTACAGTGAATGTAAACAGTATTCTGACTGTACAGTGAGTGTAAACAGTATTCTGACAGTACAGTGAATGTAAACAGTAATCTGACTGTACAGTGAATGTAAACAGTTTTCTGACAGTACAGTGAGTGTAAACAGTATTCTGACAGTACAGTGAATGTAAACAGTAATCTGACTGTACAGTGAATGTAAACAGTATTCTGACTGTACTGTGAATGTAACAGTATTTTGACAGTACACTGAATGTAAACAGTATTCTGACAGTACAGTGAGTGTAAACAGTATTCTGACAGTACAGTGAATGTAAACAGTATTCTGACAGTACAGTGAGTGTAAACAGTATTCTGACAGTACAGTGAATGTAAACATTATTCTGATTGTACAGTGAATGTAAACAGTATTCTGACAGTACAGTGAGTGTAAACAGTATAGTGAGTGTAAACAGTATTCTGACAGTACAGTGAGTGTAAACAGTATTCTGATTGTACAGTGAATGTAAACAGTATTCTGACAGTACAGTGAATGTAAACAGTATAGTGAGTGTAAACAGTATTCTGACTGTACAGTGAATGTAAACAGTATTCTGACAGTACAGTGAATGTAAACAGTATTCTGACAGTACAATGAGTGTAAACAGTATTCAGACTGTACAGTGAATGTAAACAGTATTCTGACAGTACAGTGAATGTAAACAGTATAGTGAGTGTAAACAGTATTCTGACTGTACAGTGAATGTAAACAGTATTCTGACAGTACAGTGAGTGTAAACAGTATTCTGACAGTACAGTGAATGTAAACAGTATAGTGAGTGTAAACAGTATTCTGACAGTACAGTGAGTGTAAACAGTATTCTGACAGTACAGTGAATGTAAACAGTATAGTGAGTGTAAACAGTATTCTGACTGTACAGTGAATGTAAACAGTATTCTGACAGTACAGTGAGTGTAAACAGTATTCTGACAGTACAGTGAATGTAAACAGTATAGTGAGTGTAAACAGTATTCTGACAGTACAGTGAGTGTAAACAGTATTCTGATTGTACAGTGAATGTAAACAGTATTCTGACAGTACAGTGAATGTAAACAGTATAGTGAGTGTAAACAGTATTCTGACTGTACAGTGAATGTAAACAGTATTCTGACAGTACAGTGAATGTAAACAGTATAGTGAGTGTAAACAGTATTTCGACAGTACAGTGAATGTAAACAGTATAGTGAGTGTAAACAGTTTTCTGACTGTACAGTGAATGTAAACAGTATTCTGACAGTACAGTGAATGTAAACAGTATAGTGAGTGTAAACAGTATTCTGACTGTACAGTGAATGTAAACAGTATTCTGACAGTACAGTGAATGTAAACAGTATAGTGAGTGTAAACAGTATTCTGACTGTACAGTGAATGTAAACAGTATTCTGACAGTACAGTGAGTGTAAACAGTATTCTGACAGTACAGTGAATGTAAACAGTATAGTGAGTGTAAACAGTATTCTGACTGTACAGTGAATGTAAACAGTATTCTGACAGTACAGTGAGTGTAAACAGTATTCTGACTGTACAGTGAGTGTAAACAGTATCCTGACAGTACAGTGAATGTAAACAGTATTCTGACAGTACAGTGAGTGTAAACAGTATCCTGACAGTACAGTGAATGTAAACATTATTCTGACTGTACAGTGAATGTAAACAGTATTCTGACAGTATAGTGAGTGTAAACAGTATTCTGACAGTACAGTGAGTGTAAATAGTATTCTGACTGTACTGTGAATGTAAACAGTATTCTGACTGTACAGTGAATGTAAACAGTATTCTTACAGTACAGTGAATGTAAACAGTATTCTGACTGTACAGTGAATGTAAACAGTATTCTGACTGTACAGTGAATGTAAACAGTAATCTGACAGTACAGTGAGTGTAAACAGTATTCTGACTGTACAGTGAGTGTAAACAGTATTCTGACTGTACAGTGAATGTCAACAGTATTCTGAGAGTACAGTGAGTGTAAACAGTATTCTTACAGTACAGTGAATGTAAACAGTATTCTGACTGTACAGTGAGTGTAAACAGTATTCTGACAGTACAGTGAGTGTAAACAGTATTCTGACTGTACAGTGAATGTAAACAGTATTCTGACAGTACAGTGAGTGTAAGGTTCAGTTTAAATCAGACCAGTTAAAACCAGTTCAGGTAGGAGAGGTTGGAGAGGTAGTGCGTGAGGTGTTCACTAGCCTGATGGCCTGTGAGTAGAAACTGTTTGTCAGTCTTGTGGTCCTGGACTTCACACTCCTGTAACGTCTGCCTGAAGGTAAACGTGTGAAGAGTGTGCTGGGGGTGTGTACTGTCCCTGATTATGTTGTGGGCCCTCCTGGTGACCCTGGTGTGGTAGATGTTCTGCAGTGAGGGGAAGGCTGCTCCTGAGATGGACTGTGCAGTTTTGATCACACGCTGGAGAGCCTTTCTGTCCTGAGCAGTAGAGTTTCCATACCAGACGGTGATGGAGCTGGTAAGAACACTCTCAATCATACTCCTGTAGAAGGTGCTGAGAAGTTTGGTTGGCATACCAAATTTTCTCAGCCTTCTCAGAAAGTACAGTCTCTGCTGGGACTTCCTGATGATGATCTGAGTGTTGTGGGACCAGCTGAGATCCTCACTGATGTGAATGGCAGAGAACTTCACCCTCTCCACCTCAGTGTCCTCTATGTACAGGGGTGTGTGTAGCTCTCGCTTCCTCCTTGGATCAACAATCATTTCTTTGGTCTTGTCTGCATTCAAGGAAAGATTGTTGTCATGACACCAGGCCACCAGCTCAGCCACCTCCTTCCTGTACGCTGTCTCTTCCCCACCAGTGATCAGTCCAATGACTGTAGTATCATCAGCAAATTTGATGATGCTGGTGTTGTTCTGGGAGGCCACGCAGTCGTATGTGAAGAGCGTGTACAGAAGGGGGCACAGCACACAGCCTTGAGGGACCCCTGTGCTCACTGTTCTTGTGCTGGATGTGCAGCTGCCGACTCTGACTGACTGGGGTCTGTCTGTTAGAAAGTTCAGCACCCAGTTACAGAGGGCTGGTGTCAGTCCGAGGGTGAGGAGCTTTTCTGAGAGTCTGAGTGGGACGACCGTGTTGAACGCTGAACTGTAGTCAATAAAGAGCATTCTGACATATGTGTCCTTTCCCTCCAGGTGTGTGAGGGCTCCAGGTGTGTGAGAGCTCCAGGTGTGTGAGGGCTCCAGGTGTGTGAGGGCTCCAGGTGTGTGAGGGCTGCAGGTGTGTGAGAGCTCCAGGTGTGTGAGAGCTCCAGGTGTGTGAGGGCTCCAGGTGTGTGAGGGCTCCAGGTGTGTGAGGGCTCCAGGTGTGTGAGAGCTCCAGGTGTGTGAGAGCTCCAGGTGTGTGAGGGCTCCAGGTGTGTGAGGGCTGCAGGTGTGTGAGAGCTCCAGGTGTGTGAGAGCTCCAGGTGTGTGAGGGCTGCAGGTATGTGAGGGCTCCAGGTGTGTGAGGGCTCCAGGTGTGTGAGGGCTCCAGGTGTGTGAGAGCTCCAGGTGTGTGAGGGTTCCAGGTGTGTGAGGGCTGCAGGTGTGTGAGGGCTCCAGGTGTGTGAGGGCTCCAGGTGTGTGAGGGCTGCAGGTGTCTGAGGGCTCCAGGTGTGTGAGGGCTGCAGGTGTGTGAGGGCTGCAGGTGTGTGAGGGCTGCAGGTGTGTGAGGGCTGCAGGTGTGTGAGGGCTCCAGGTGTGTGAGGGCTCCAGGTGTGTGAGGGCTTTGTGAAGAGTAGCGTTGATTGCGTCGTCTGTAGACCGGTTCCGGCGGTATGCGAACTGTAAAGGATCTATTGTGTTGGGAATGGTCTTCTGAATGTGAGTCTTGACTATCCTCTCGAAGCACTTCATCACGATTGAAGAGAGTGCAACAGGGCGATAGTCATTTAGGCATCTCACATTACTTTTCTTTGGGAGGGGCACCATGGTGGTGGTCTTGAAACAGGATGAGCTTGTGTGAGTGACAGATTGAATATGTCTACAAACACATCAGCCAGTTCTGATGAGCAAACCCTGAGCGCTCGCCCGGGGATGTTGTCTGGGCTGCTGCTCTGCGTGGGTTGATTCTCATCAGGTTCCTGCGCACATCCACTGGTGTTACAGTGAGTGATGGGTTCTGTAGGCTCTCTCTCGCCGCAATGTCCTTCAGTTGGTGAAGGTTGAGGACATCGAAGCGAGCATAGAACTCATTCAGCTCATCAGGCAATGCAGAATGGCTGGTTGTGAGTGCCGTGCTTGTTTGTTGATGGTTGGTGATACGGTGCAGTCCTTGCCACATGTGCCGGGAGTCTGCTGTGGTGTAGTAGCCCTCCAGCTTCAGCCTGTACTGTCTCTTAGCTTCTCTGATAGATCTACGCAGGTCGTATCTAGAGCTTTTGTAGTCGTCAGCGTTGCCAGAGAGAAATGCAGTCTGGCGAGCACGTAGCATGGACCGAACTTCACCATTTATCCATGGTTTTTGTTTGGGGTACTTTGAAGGGACAATGGTTTCAATGCAGCTGCTGATGTAGCCAGTTACCCCAGAAGCACAGTCCTCTAGATCAACAGAACCATCCTCTCTCACAGCAGCGGTTCTAAACACATCCCAGTTTGTCCAGCAGTCCTGAAGCACTGAATCAGTTTCTTCATTCCACACTTTAACAGTTTTACTCACTGGAAGTGACGCTTGAGGAGTTGTCTGTATGCTGGGTAGAGGAACACGGAGATGTGATCGGACTGTCTGAAGTGTGGCCGAGGCACGGCTCTGTAGGCCCCCCTCACGCTGCTGTAGACTTGGTGGAGTAAGTTGTTCTCCCTCGTCGGGAAGCTCACGTGCTGATGGTACTTGGGGAGGACAGTCCTCAGGTTGCAATGATTAAAGTCGCCGACAACAATAAACACGGCGTCCGGGTGCGCGGTCTCTTGTTTACTGATGACGTCATGCAGCGCGAGGCGGAATGTAAACAGCCAGAATAAACACACCGCTAAACTCTCTGCAGATAGTGGGGTCTGCACTTCACCATCAGCAGTTCTGAGTCCGCTAGACAGAGTTTTTCAACTGTCTTTACGTCTGAACACCACGCGTTGTTTACGTAAACACAGACACCGCCGCCTTTGTTCTTCCCCGACGCTGCCGTGCGGTCGCCACGGTGAACGGAGTGAGTGTCTAGCTGGATCGCTGATTCTGGCGTGTTGCCAGAAAGCCAGGTTTCTGTGAAGACCAGAGCACAGCACTCTCTGATCTCACGCTGAGCTGTTATTCTGGTTCTCAGCTCCAGCTTGTTTTCGAGGGAGCGAACATTAGCTAGCAACAGGCTAGGTAGCGGTGGCCGCGTAGCTCTCGCCTTTAGCCTAGCATGTAGCCCACCTCTCCTGCCCCGCTTCCGTCTTGGCCGCTCTGTTCGTCGGCTGCGCCGCTCACCCGAGACCGGGGCTGCTGGGCCTCGCGCGGAGCTGGTGAAGTGCGAGTGCGAGCGTAACAGAAAGGCTGAAGGTAAGTTCATCTCCAGGAGAGTCTCTACTGTAACTCAATGTTCCGGATGTTACTGTACATTTAAAATAAACACTAAAAACTAAATAAATCATAAATAACGTTCTTTACCGGAGCAACACACCAACACGTCTGCCACAGTGGGCGCCATCTTGGGTATGTCTGTAGGAGCTGACTAGGGGAGGTGTCTCTGAGGAGCTGTCTGTGAGGAGCTGACTGTGAGGAGCTGACTGTGAGGAGCTGACTGTGAGGAGCTGTCTGTAGGAGCTGTCTCTGAGGAGCTGTCTGTGAGGAGCTGACTGTGAGGAGCTGACTGTGAGGAGCTGTCTGTGAGGAGCTGTCTGTAGGAGCTGTCTGTGAGGAGCTGTCTGTAGGAGCTGACTGTGAGGAGCTGACTGTGAGGAGCTGACTGTGAGGAGCTGTCTGTAGGAGCTGTCTCTGAGGAGCTGACTGTGAGGAGCTGTCTCTGAGGAGCTGACTGTGAGGAGCTGACTGTGAGGAGCTGTCTGTGAGGAGCTGTCTGTAGGAGCTGTCTCTGAGGAGCTGTCTGTGAGGAGCTGACTGTGAGGAGCTGTCTGTGAGGAGCTGTCTGTAGGAGCTGTCTGTGAGGAGCTGACTGTGAGGAGCTGACTGTGAGGAGCTGTCTCTGAGGAGCTGACTGTGAGGAGCTGACTGTAGGAGCTGTCTGTGAGGAGCTGACTGTGAGGAGCTGTCTGTAGGAGCTGTCTGTGAGGAGCTGACTGTGAGGAGCTGTCTGTGAGGAGCTGTCTGTAGGAGCTGTCTGTAGGAGCTGTCTGTGAGGAGCTGACTGTGAGGAGCTGACTGTGAGGAGCTGTCTCTGAGGAGTTGACTGTGAGGAGCTGACTGTGAGGAGCTGACTGTAGGAGCTGACTGTGAGGAGCTGACTGTGAGGAGCTGTCTGTAGGAGCTGTCTGTGAGGAGCTGACTGTGAGGAGTTGACTGTGAGGAGCTGTCTGTAGGAGCTGTCTCTGAGGAGCTGACTGTGAGGAGCTGACTGTAGGAGCTGTCTGTGAGGAGCTGACTGTGAGGAGCTGTCTGTAGGAGCTGACTGTGAGGAGCTGACTGTAGGAGCTGTCTGTGAGGAGCTGTCTGTAGGAGCTGTCTGTGAGGAGCTGTCTGTGAGGAGCTGTCTGTAGGAGCTGACTGTGAGGAGCTGACTGTGAGGAGCTGTCTGTGAGGAGCTGACTGTGAGGAGCTGACTGTGAGGAGCTGTCTTTGAGGAGCTGACTGTGAGGAGTTGACTGTGAGGAGCTGTCTTTGAGGAGCTGACTGTGAGGAGCTGACTGTGAGGAGCTGTCTGTGAGGAGCTGACTGTGAGGAGCTGACTGTGAGGAGCTGTCTTTGAGGAGCTGACTGTGAGGAGCTGACTGTGAGGAGCTGACTGTGAGGAGCTGTCTTTGAGGAGCTGACTGTGAGGAGCTGACTGTGAGGAGACACATTTACAGTTACCCCCGACACTGCTCTGAAGGAGTGAGAGTGAAGCCCTCGTGCAAAATAGAATCAAGCGTCTTCTTACAATCTACACAGCAGGAGGAGGAGGAGGAGGAGGAGGAGGTGATCTGCCAGGAGTTTGATGGGCGTGTGGGCTGATGGGGTGTGCAGGTGTAAATGGGGTCAGTAGTTCTGAGATTTGGAAGGAAGCCAATCGGACCCCTGCTCAGGACGGAGTGTTTGTTAAGGAAAGTGAGAACTCTGGGGTCCGATTAGTCTCCACTCTTATGGATGGGGGTCCCTGGCTCCAGAGGTCAGAGGAGGGTTGAATCATTTGGCACTGCCCTCAGGAGTGCTCAGGAGTGCTCAGGAGTGCTCAGGAGTCTGGCCAATTGTTCTGTGTTTCTGGAGAGTGGAGTGGGTTCTGATGGTCTGATGTTTGTATGATCACACTCTCTCACACACACTGTCTCTCTCTCACTCTCTCACACACACTGTCTCTCTCTCACTCCCTTACACACACTGTCTCTCTCTCTCACTCCCTTACACACACTGTCTATCTCTCTCACTCTTTCACACACACTGTCTCTCTCACTCTCACATACACTGTCACTCTCTCACTCACACACACACACACACTCTCACACTCTCTCTCTCTCAATCACACACACTCTCTCCCACTTTCTATCTGTTTCACACACACACACACACACACACACACACTCTCTCTCACCCACACGGTCACTCTCTCACACGCTCTCGCTCACACACACTGTCTCTCACTCACTCTCTCACACTCTCTCACACTCTCTCTCACACACTCCCTCTCACTCTCTCACCCTGTCTCTTTCTCACTCTCTGTCTCTCTCTCTCTGTATCTCTCTCTCTCTCTCTCTCTCTCTGTCTGTATCTCTCTCTCTGTCTCTGTCTCTCTTTCTGAATCTCTCTCTCTCTGAATCTCTCTCTCTCTGTCTGTATCTCTCTCTCTCTCTCTCTCTCTCTCTCTCTCTCTGTCTCTCTCTCTCTGTCTGTATCTCTCTCTCTGTCTCTGTCTCTCTTTCTGAATCTCTCTCTCTCTGAATCTCTCTCTCTCTCTGTCTCTCTCTCTGAGATCTCCATTAAAAAAACAGTAAGTAGTTTTGGAGGATCAGTGGTGGTTGCTAGGCAACTGACAGGCTTACAGTGTAGGAGAGACGGTGTTACCGACCTGCTGGAAGTATTTATAGTCCCCCGAGGGGGGGGGGGGAATGAAGTGATCACCGTAGAAACATGTACACATAGCAGAAAAATGCTGTTGATAAAAGCTAATTAATTAAAGTAATTAATAAATAAAATAAATAAAAAAAAATAAATAAAATTAATACATAAAATTAATGAATAAAATTTATAAATAAAATTAATAAATAAAATTAATATATACAACCTAACTTTTCAGAACCTGCTTCACTGTTTTCAGGTGATCCGTAAGCTCCGCCCCCTACATACATCCAGAAACAGAGCAATTCCATCCCATAATATATCAGCATCATAACAACATATCAGAACACCTTCACTGACAGACCAGACTGAACCAAACCCCCCTCAACATCACCAGCTTTCAAACGTCCCCCCAGAGTCCACACACTTACACACCCACACACATACTCTCACACCCCCTTACACACCCATACACTACCCTCACACACATACTCTCACACCCCCTTACACACCCACACACTACCCTCACACACATACTCTCACACCCCCTTACACACCCACACACTACCCTCACACACATACTCTCACACCCCCTTACACACCCACACACTACCCTCACACACATACTCTCACACCCCCTTACACACCCACACACTACCCTCACACACATACTCTCACACCCCCTTACACACCCACACACTACCCTCACACACATACTCTCACACCCCCTTACACACCCACACACTACCCTCACACACATACTCTCACACCCCCTTACACACCCACACACTACCCTTCACACACATACTCTCACACCCCCTTACACACCCACACACTACCCTCACACACATACTCTCACACCCCCTTACACACCCACACACTACCCTCACACACATACTCTCACACCCCCTTACACACCCACACACTACCCTCACACACATACTCTCACACCCCCTTACACACCCACACACTACCCTCACACACATACTCTCACACCCCCTTACACACCCACACACTACCCTTACACACATACTCTCACACCCCCTTACACACCCACACACTACCCTCACACACATACTCTCACACCCCCTTACACACCCACACACTACCCTCACACACATACTCTCACACCTCCTTACACACCCACACACTACCCTCACACACATACTCTCACACCTCCTTACACACCCACACACTACCCTCACACACATACTCTCACACCCCCTTACACACCCACACACTACCCTCACACACATACTCTCACACCCCCTTACACACCCACACACTACCCTCACACACATACTCTCACACCCCCTTACACACCCACACACTACCCTCACACACATACTCTCACACCCCCTTACACACCCACACACTACCCTCACACACATACTCTCACACCCCCTTACACACCCACACACTACCCTCACACACATACTCTCACACCCCCTTACACACCCACACACTACCCTCAAACACATACTCTCACACCCCTTACACACCCACACACTACCCTCACACACATACTCTCACACCCCCTTACACACCCACACACTACCCTCACACACATACTCTCACACCCCCTTACACACCCACACACTACCCTCACACACATACTCTCACACCCGCTTACACACCCACACACTACCCTCACACACATACTCTCACACCCCCTTACACACCCACACACTACCCTCACACACATACTCTCACACCCCCTTACACACCCACACACTACCCTCAAACACATACTCTCACACCCCCTTACACACCCACACACTACCCTCACACACATACTCTCACACCCGCTTACACACCCACACACTACCCTCACACACATACTCTCACACCCCCTTACACACCCACACACTACCCTCACACACATACTCTCACACCCCCTTACACACCCACACACTACCCTCACACACATACTCTACAATCATACACATACTCTCATACCCCCTTACACACCCACACACTACCCTCAAACACATACTCTCACACCCCCTTACACACCCACACACTACCCTCAAACACATACTCTCACACCCCCTTACACACCCACACACTACCCTCACACACATACTCTCACACCCGCTTACACACCCACACACTACCCTCACACACATACTCTCACACCCCCTTACACACCCACACACTACCCTCAAACACATACTCTCACACCCCCTTACACACCCACACACTACCCTCACACACATACTCTCACACCCCCTTACACACCCACACACTACCCTCACACACATACTCTACAATCATACACATACTCTCATACCCCCTTACACACCCACACACTACCCTCACACACGTACTCTACAATCACACACATACTCTCATACCCCCTTACACACCCACACACTAACCTCACACACGTACTCTACAATCATACACATACTCTCATACCCCCTTACACACCTACACACTACCCTCACACACGTACTCTACAATCATACACATACTCTTATACACCCTTACACACCCACACACTACCCTCACACACGTACTCTACAATCATACACATACTCTCATACCCCCTTACACACCCACACACTACCCTCACACACGTACTCTACAATCATACACATACTCTCATACCCCCTTACACACCTACACACTACCCTCACACACATACTCTACAATCATACACACACTCTCATACCCCCTTACACACCTACACACTACCCTCACACACGTACTCTACAATCATACACATACTCTTATACCCCCTTACACACCCACACACTACCCTCACACACATACTCTCACACCCCCTTACACAACCACACACACATACTCTACAATCATACACATACTCTCATACCCCCTTACACACCCAGACACTACCCTCACACACATACTCTACAATCATACACATACTCTCATACCCCCTTACACACCCATACACTACCCTCACACACGTACTCTACAATCATACACATACTCTAATACCCGCTTACACACTCACACACGTACTCTACAATCATACACATACTCTCATACTCCCTTACACACCCACACACTACCCTCACACACATACTCTCCAATCATACACACACTCTCATACCCCCTTACACACTCACACACTACCCTCACACACATACTCTACAATCATACACATACTCTCATACCCCCTTACACACTCACACATACTTTACACACGCACACTCTATACTCTCTCACACACACACACAAATTCTAAACACTCTAATACTCCCATGCACATACACATACTCTACACTTACACACATACTCTAGTACTCCCTCACACACACACTCATACATACTCTACACTCACTCTACACTTATACACATATTCATACACTGCGACACTGCTGACATTGTTTACACTGTTTACTGCTATCTAACAGAACCTCAGTAACAGAACCTCAGTAACAGTACCTCAGTACAGTACCTCGGTACAGTACCTCGGTACAGTACCTCAGTAACAGAACCTGAGTACAGTATCTGAGTACAGTACCTCAGTAACAGAACCTCAGTACAGTACCTCAGTAACAGAACCTCAGTAACAGAACCTCAGTACAGTACCTCAGTAACAGAACCTCAGTACAAGACCTCAGTAACAGTACTTCAGTAACCGTACCTCAGTAACAGAACCTCAGTACAATACCTCAGTAACAGTACCTCAGTAACAGAACCTCAGTACAGTACCTCAGTAACAGTACCTCGGTACAGTACCTCAGTAACAGAACCTCAGTAACAGAACCTCAGTAACAGAACCACAGTACAGTACCTCAGTAACAGAACATCAGTACAGTACGTCAGTAACAGAACCTCAGTAAAGTACCTCAGTAACAGTACCTCAGTACAGTACCTCAGTAACAGAAACCCAGTAACAATACGCCAGTACAGTACCTCAGTAACAATACGTCAGTACAGTACCTCAGTACAGTACCTCAGTACCAGAAACCCAGTAACAGTACCTCAGAAACCGAATCTCATTACAGTACTTCAGGAACAGAACCTCAGTAACAGAACCTCAGTAACAGTACCTCAGTACAGTACGTCAGTAACAGAACCTCAGTAACAGTACCTCAGTAACAGTACCTCAGTAACAGTATGTCAGTACAGTACCTCAGTAACAGTATGTCAGTACAGTACCTCAGTAACAGAACCTCAGTAACAGTATGTCAGTACAGTACCTCAGTAACAGAACCTCAGTAACAGAACCTCAGTACAAGACCTCAGTAACAGTACCTCAGTAACCGTACCTCAGTAACAGTACCTCAGTAACAGAACCTCAGTACAGTACCTCAGTAACAGTACCTCGGTACAGTACCTCAGTAACAGAACCTCAGTAACAGAACCACAGTACAGTACCTCAGTAACAGTACCTCAGTACAGTACGTCAGTAACAGAACCTCAGTAAAGTACCTCAGTAACAGTACCTCAGTACAGTACCTCAGTAACAGTACCTCAGTACAGTACCTCAGTAACAGAAACCCAGTAACAATACGTCAGTACAGTACCTCAGTAACAGAAACCCAGTAACAGAAACCCAGTAACAGTACCTCAGAAACCGAATCTCAGTACAGTACTTCAGGAAAAGAACCTCAGTGACAGAACCTCAGTAACAGTACCTCAGTACAGTACGTCAGTAACAGAACCTCAGTAACAGTACCTCAGTAAAGTACCTCAGTAACAGTATGTCAGTACAGTACCTCAGTAACAGTACCTCAGTAACAGTATGTCAGTACAGTACCTCAGTAACAGAACCTCAGTAACAGAACCTCAGTACGCTAAATATCTCTGCAATTTATTCACTAGCACCTGTTCAGTAACAAGTGTTGTATCTGTGTACTGTCCTGTCTGTGTCCTGTCTGTGTACTGTCTGTGTACTGTCTGTGTCCTGTCTGTGTACTGTCCTGTCTGTGTACTGTCTGTGTACTGTCCTGTCTGTGTACTGTCTGTGTACTGTCCTGTCTGTGTACCATCTGTGTACTGTCTGTGTACTGTCTGTGTACTGTCCTGTCTGTGTACTGTCCTGAGTGTGTCCTGTCTGTGTCCTGTCTGTGCACTGTCTGTGCACTGTCTGTGTCCTGTCTGTGCACTGTCTGTGTACTGTCCTGTCTGTGTACTGTCCTGTCTGTGTACTGTCTGTGTACTGTCCTGTCTGTGTACCGTCTGTGTACTGTCTGTGTACTGTCCTGTCTGTGTACTGTCCTGTGTGTGTACCGTCTGTGTACTGTCCTGTCTATGTACTGTCCTGTCTTTATACTGTCTGTGTACTGTCCTGTCTGTGTACTGTCCTGTCTTTATACTGTCTGTGTACTGCCCTGTCTGTGTACTGCCCTGTCTGTGTACTGCCCTGTCTGTGTACCGTCCTGTCTGTGTACTGTCTGTGTGCCGTCCTGTTTGTGTACTGTCCTGTCTGTGTACTGTCTGTGTACTGCCCTGTCTGTGTACTGCCCTGTCTGTGTACCGCCCTGTTTGTGTCCTGTCTATGTACTGTCCTGTCTGTGTACCATCCTGTCTGTGTATGGTCCTGTGTACCATCTGTGTACCATCCTGCTTGTGTACTGTCCTGTTTGTGTACTGTCCTGCCTGTGTACCGCCCTGTGTGTTTACTGTACTGTCTGTGTACTGTCCTGTCTGTGTACTGTCCTGTCTGTGTACCGCCCTGTCTGTGTACCGCCCTGTCTGTGTACTGTGTGTGTACTGACCTGTCTGTACTGTCCTGTCTGTGTACTGTGTGTGTACTGTCCTGTCTGTACTGTCCTGTCTGTGTACTGTCTATGTACTGTCCTGTCTGTGTACTGTCCTGTGTACTGTGTGTGTACTGTCCTGTCTACGTACCGTCTATGTACTGTCCTGCCTGTGTACCGCCCTGTCTGTGTACCGTTGTGTCTGTGTACCGTCTATGTACCATCCTGTCTGTGTACCGTTGTGTCTGTGTACTGTCTGTGTACCGCCCTGTCTGTGTACTGTCTGTGTACTGTCCTGTCTATGTACTGTCCTGTCTGTGTACTGTCCTGTCTGTGTACTGTGTGTGTACTGTCCTGTCTGTGTATTGTCCTCTCTGTCCTGTCTGTGTACTGTGTGTGTACTGTCCTGTCTGTGTATTGTCCTCTCTGTCCTGTCTGTGTACTGTCCTGTCTGTGTACTGCCCTGTCTATGTACTGTCTGTGTACTGTGTGTACTGTCCTGTCTGTGTACTGTGCGTACTGTCCTGTCTGTGTACTGTGTGTACTGACCTGTCAGTGTACTGTGTGTGTACTGTCCTGTCTGTGTACTGTGTGTACTGTCCTGTCTGTGTACTGTGTGTGTACTGTGTGCACTGTCCTGTTTGTGTACTGTCTATGTACTGTCCTGTCTGTGTACTATCTGCGTACTGTCCTGTCTGTGTACCGTCCTGTCTGTGTACCGTCCTGTCTGTGTACAGTCTGTGTACTGTCCTGTCTGTGTACTGTCTGTGTACCGTCCTGTCTGTGTACTGTCCTCGTCCTGTCTGTGTACCGTTGTGTCTGTGTCCTGTCTGTGCACTGCCCTGTCTGTGTACTGCCCTGTCTGTGTACCGCCCTGTCTGTGTACTGTGTGTGTACTGACCTGTCTGTACTGTCCTGTCTGTGTACTGTGTGTGTACTGACCTGTCTGTACTATCCTGTCGGTGTACTGTGTGTGTACTGTGTGTGTACTGTCCTGTCTGTGTACTGTGTGTGTACAGTCCTGTCTATGTACTGTCCTGTCTGTGTACTGTCTATGTACTGTCCTGTCTGTGTACTGTCCTGTGTACTGTGTCTACTGTCCTGTCTGTGTACTGTCCTGTCTGTGTACTGTACGTACTGTCCTGTCTGTGTACTGTGTGTACTGTCCTGTGTGTGTACTGTGTGTGTACTGTGTGTGTACTGTCCTGTCTGTGTACTGTACGTACTGTCCTGTCTGTGTACTGTGTGTGTACTGTGTGTGTACTGTGTGTGCACTGTCCTGTTTGTGTACTGTCTATGTACTGTCCTGTCTGTGTACTGTCTGTGTACTGTCCTGTCTATGTACTGTCTGTGTACCGTCCTGTCTGTGTACTGTCTGTGTTCCGTCCTGTCTGTGTACAGTCTGTGTACAGTCTGTGTACTGTCCTGTCTGTCCTGTCTGTTTACTGTCCTGTCTGTGTAACGCGCTGTCTGTGTACTGTCCTGTCTGTGTACTGTCTATGTACTGTCCTGTCTGTGTACTGTCCTCTCTGTCCTGTCTGTGTACTGTCCTGTCTGTGTACTGCCCTGTCTGTGTACTGTCCTGTCTGTGTACTGTCCTGTCTGTGTACTGTCTATGTACTGTCCTGTCTGTGTACTGTCCTCTCTGTCCTGTCTGTGTACTGTCTTGTCTGTGTACTGCCCTGTCTGTGTACTGTCCTGTCTGTGTACCGTCCTGTCTGTGTACTGTCTGTGTTCCGTCCTGTCTGTGTACAATCTGTGTACTGTCCTGTCTGTGTACAGTCTGTGTACTTTCCTGTCTGTTTACTGTCCTGTCTGTTTACTGTCCTGTCTGTGTAACGCCCTGTCTGTGTACTGTCCTGTCTGTGTACTGTCTATGTAGTGTCCTGTCTGTGTACTGTCTGTGCACTGTCCTGTCTGTGTACTGTCCTCTCTGTCCTCTCTGTGTACTGTCCTGTCTGTGTACTGCCCTGTTTGTGTACTGTCTATGTACTGTCCTGTCTGTGTACTGTCTTGTCTGTGTACCATCCTGTCTGTGTACGGTCCTGTCCTGTCTGTGTACTGTCTTGTCTGTGTACTGTCTGTACTGTCCTGTCTGTGTACTGTCTATGTACTGTCCTGTCTGTGTACTGTCCTGTGTACTGTGTGTGTACTGTCCTGTCTATGTACTGTCTATGTACTGTCCTGTCTGTGTACTGCGTGTACTGTCCTGTCTGTTTACTGTGTGTACTGACCTGTCTGTGTACTGTGTGTGCACTGTCCTGTTTGTGTACTGTCTATGTACTGTCCTGTCTGTGTACTGTCCTGTCTGTGTACTGCCCTGTGTGTTTACTGTCCTGTCTGTGTAACGTTGTGTCTGTGTACTGTCTGTGTACCGCCCTGTCTGTGTACTGTCTGTGTACTGTCCTGTCTATGTACCGCCCTGTCTGTGTACCGCCCTGTCTGTGTACTGTGTGTGTACTGACCTGTCTGTACTGTCCTGTCTGTGTACTGTGTGTGTACTGTCCTGTCGGTGTACTGTGTGTGTACTGTCCTGTCTGTGTACTGTCCTGTCTGTGTACTGTCCTGTGTACTGTGTGTGTACTGTCCTGTCTATGTACCGTCTATGTACTGCCCTGTCTGTGTACTGTCTGTGTACTGTGTGTGTACTGTCCTGTCTATGTACCGTCTATGTACTGCCCTGTCTGTGTACTGTCTATGTACCGTCTATGTACTGTCCTGTCTGTGTACTGTGTGTACTGTCCTGTCTGTGTACTGTGCGTACTGTCCTGTCTGTGTACTGTGTGTACTGTCCTGTCTGTGTACTGTCTGTACTGTCCTGTCTGTGTACAGTCTGTGTACTTTCCTGTCTGTTTACTGTCCTGTCTATGTACTGTCTGTGTACCGTCCTGTCTGTGTACTGTACAACTGCACAACGGAGGCCACGTAAGTAGCGACGATAAACAGTCATTACCGAGATCTAGTAATAGTGAGGCTGTAACTGTTACCGACAGAGAGTCGTTACTTAGATACAGATATACCAACACTGTAACCATTGCCAACACAGAGTCGTTACCTAGAAACAGATATATTGAGACTGTGTCATTGCCCCGAATTAAACGCAGACTCAGAAATTCTCGAACAGCTTGTCCAGATAATCTAATTAATATAAAAATATCAGACCCAGTATCCAGCTGCAGCATCTCTGAACTAAAGTTTGATTTGTTTAATATAAGATCCTTTAACTCTAAGGTTCTTATTGTAAATGATACAATAACGTATCATAAAATTTATGTTATGTCTCGTAGAAACATGGATTAAACCTGAGGAACATTTGGCATTAAATGAAGCTCCTATAGGCTATAAGTATGTACAGCCCCAGACTGTCCGGTAAAGGAGGGGGTATATGTGTCATTCATAAAAATTCATTAGACATCATTAAGAAACACAATCTCACTTTAAATTCTTTTGAAATTCTTCTCATAAACATCACCAACCCGACCACTAACAGAAGTGTACTCACCCTAGTCAGCATTTATAGACCACCAGGACCACCAGGACCTTATTCTGAGTTCTTAAAAGAATTCAATGACTGTTGCAGATCTAGCAGTGAGCACTGAAAACTAATAACTGCAGGAGATTTTAATATTCACTTTGAAAACTCAGCAGATCCATTAAAAAGACTCTCATCTTAGACTCTGTAGGTCTCACTCAGAATGTAATAGGACCTACACACTCCTGTAATCACACACTAGATCTAGTTCTGACTCTAACTACACACTCTTGTAATCACACACTAGATTTAGTTCTGACTCTAACTACACACTCCTGTAATCACACACTAGATCTAGTTCTGACTGTAACTAGACACTCCTCTAATCACACACTAGATCTAGTTCTGACTCTTAACTACACATTCCTGTAATCACACACTAGATCTAGTTCTGACTTTAGGTGTTGATATACATAATCTTACTGTTCTTTCACAGACTTCAGTAGTTTCAGATCACTACCTAATTTCATTTGAACTGAGTCTCAGTGAAAATGTATGTACACCCCGTTATTGCATGAAACGTTCAATAATACCAAATACATCTCAGCACTTTATTACCTTCCAGATCATCAACTACAGCTTCTCCTTCAGACCCACCAGAGCTACACACACTAACTGACTGCCTAGAAAATACACTCCCATTAACTTTAGACAATGTTGCACCTATAAAAGCTAAAAGGACGCAACAGAAAAAGCTCCGTACAACAAATACACACCTTCAGACACACAGTACGGAAATTAGAGCACTAATGGAGAGTGACCAAGCTGGAGGTATCTCACTCTGCTTGGAAAGACAGACTTAGCAGTTACAGAAAGACACTTACACCAACAAACACTCAGCATACCTGTCCACACTCATCAACACACACTCAGTATACCTGTCCACACTCACCAACACACACTCAGTATACCTGTCCTCACTCACCAACACACACTCAGCATACCTGTTCACACTCACCAACACACACTCAGCATACCTGTTCACACTCACCAACACACACTCAGCATACCTGTCGAACACACTCATCGAACACAACAAAAACAATCCTAGAGTTTTATTTAGCACCATTGCAAAACTTACCAAAAATCAGGATCTGAACCTCAAATACCCGCCGACCACAGCAACAATGATTTCATGGACTTTTTCAATAACAAAACGAGAATATTAGAAGAAATGTTCAACTGACACCAGTAACCTCTCCTTCATCCGGTTTGACTCAAACAGCACAAAATGTGATTTTAGAAGAAACACTAGAAACATTCTGTCCACTCCAGCAGAAAGAACTAGAAAAACTAATCTCTTCTTCAAATTCTACTACATGTTCACTCGATATGATTCCAACAAACTATTAAAACAAGTATTACCAGCTATTATTAAACCTTAACTATCATCAACTCTTCTCTTAGTCTGGGTCATGTACCTAAGTCTTTTAAACTAGCTGTGATTAAACCCTTGATAAAGAAACCAAATCTTGACCCCAGAGACTGTCCAGTTATAGACCCATTTCCAATTTACCTTTTATCTCTAAGATTTTAGAAAAGGCTGTAGCTCGACAACTCTGTTCTCATCTACATAAGAACAACATATATGAAAAATTCCAATCTGGTTTTAGACCCACCACAGCACAGAGACAGCTTTAGTTAAGATAACAAATGATCTTCTTCTAGTCTCTGATCAGGACCACGTATCTCTACTGGTGCTACTAGATCTAAGTGCAGCTTTTACACTATAGATCAGATATTCTCTCAGACAGACTAGAAAATATAGTTGGAATCACAGGAACAGCGTTATCCTGGTTCACATCTTACCTTAGTGATCGCTTTCAGTTTGTAAAGATAAATAATGTATCATCTAATTATACAAGAGTGAAATATGGAGTTCCACAAGGTTCTGTTTTAGGTCCTCTGTTATTTACACTATATATGCTACCATTAGGCTCAGTTATAAATAGACATGGAATTAGTTTCCACTGTTATGCTGATGATACACAACTGTTCATATCAGACCAGATGATAAATCCAGATTAGATAAGATAGAAGATTGTGTTTCTACTGGTTCAGTAGTTTCTGGTTCAGTAGTTCCTGGTTCAGTAGTTCCTGGTTCAGTAGTTTCTGGTTCAGTAGTTTCTGGTTCAGTAGTTTCTGGTTCAGTAGGTATAAATCTCGGTGTGTGTTTGACTCAGATCTGACATTTAATCAACACGTAGGTAACATTACAAGAACAGCGTTTCTTCACCTACGAAACATTTCAAAGTTAAGAAATGTGTTTTCTGTGTCTGATGCTGAAAAGTTAGTACTTGTCTTTATAACCTCAAGTCTAGATTACTAGACAGTACTGTCTATGTACTGTCCTGTCTGTGTACTGTCTGTGTACTGTCTGTGTACTGTCATGTCTGTGTACTGTCTGTGTACTGTCATGTCTGTGTACTGTCTGTGTACTGTCATGTCTGTGTACTGTCCTGTCTGTGTACTGCCCTGTCTGTGTACCGTCCTGTCTGTGTACTGTCTGTGTTCCGTCCTGTCTGTTTACTGCCCTGTCTGTGTAACGCCCTGTCTGTGTACTGTCCTGTCTGTGTACTGCCCTGTCTGTGTACTGTCCTGTCTGTGTACCGTCCTGTCTGTGTACTGTCCTGTCTGTGTACTGTCCTGTCTGTGTACCGTCCTGTCTGTGTACTGTCTGTGTTCCGTCCTGTCTGTGTACTGTCTGTGTACTGTCTTTGTTCCGTCCTGTCTGTGTACAGTCTGTGTACTGTCCTGTCTGTCCTGTCTGTTTACTGTCCTGTCTGTGTAACGCGCTGTCTGTGTACTGTCCTGTCTGTGTACTGTCCTGTCTGTTTACTGTCCTGTCTGTGTAACGCCCTGTCTGTGTACTGTCCTGTCTGTGTACTGTCTATGTACTGTCCTGTCTGTGTACTGTCTTCTCTGTCCTGTCTGTGTACTGCCCTGTTTGTGTACTGTCCTGTCTGTGTACTGTCCTGTCCTGTCTGTGTACCGTCCTGTCTGTGTACTGTCTGTGTTCCGTCCTGTCTGTGTACTGTCTGTGTACTGTCTGTGTTCCGTCTTGTCTGTGTACAGTCTGTGTACTGTCCTGTCTGTGTACAGTCTGTGTACTGTCCTGTCTGTCCTGTCTGTTTACTGTCCTGTCTGTGTAACGCGCAGTCTGTGTACTGTCCTGTCTGTGTACTGTCTGTGTACTGTCCTGTCTGTGTACTGTCTGTGTACTGTCCTGTCTGTGTACTGTCCTCTCTGTCCTGTCTGTGTACTGTCCTGTCTGTGTACTGCCCTGTCTGTGTACTGTCCTGTCTGTGTACTGTCTGTGTTCCGTCCTGTCTGTGTACAGTCTGTGTACTGTCCTGTCTGTGTACAGTCTGTGTACTGTCCTGTCTGTTTACTGTCCTGTCTGTGTAACGCCCTGTTTGTGTACTGTCCTGTCTGTGTACTGTCTATGTACTGTCATGTCTGTGTACTGTCTATGTACTGTCATGTCTGTGTACTGTCCTGTCTGTGTACTGTCCTGTCTGTGTACTGTCTATGTACTGTCCTGTCTGTGTACTGTCCTCTCTGTCCTGTCTGTGTACTGTCCTGTCCTGTCTGTGTACTGTCCTGTCCTGTCTGTGTACTGTCCTGTCTGTGTACTGTCCTCTCTGTCCTGTCTGTGTACTGTCCTGTCCTGTCTGTGTACTGTCCTGTCTGTGTACTGTCCTGTCTGTGTACTGTCCTCTCTGTCCTGTCTGTGTACTGTCCTGTCTGTGTACTGCCCTGTTTGTGTATCGTCCTGTCTGTGTACCGTCCTGTCTGTGTACTGTCCTGTTTGTGTACTGTCTATGTACTGTCCTGTCTGTGTACCGTCCTGTCTGTGTACCGTCCTGTTTGTGTACTGTCTATGTACTGTCCTGTCTGTGTACCGTCCTGTCTATGTACTGTCCTGTCTGTGTACCGTCCTGTCTGTGTACTGTCTATGTACTGTCCTGTCTGTGTACTGTCCTGTCTGTGTACTGTCTGTGTACTGCCCTGTCTGTGTACTGTCTGTGTACTGTCCTGTCTGTGTACTGTTTGTGTACTGTCTATGTACTGTCCTGTCTGTGTACCATCCTGTCTGTGTACTGTCCTGTCTGTGTACTGTCTGTGTACTGTCCTGTCTGTGTACTGTCTGTGTCCTGTCTTTGTACTGTCCTGTCTGTGTACTGTCTGTGTACTGTCCTGTCTGTGTACTGTCTGTGTACTGTCTGTGTACTGTCCTGTCTGTGTACTGTCTGTGTACCGTCCTGTCTGTGTACCGTCCTGTCTGTGTCCTGTCTGTGTACTGTCCTGTCTGTGTACTGTCTGTGTACTGTCTGTGTACTGTCCTGTCTGTGTCCTGTGTCTAACGTATGTTTAATTTATTTATTTACTTTATTTGAAGTATCAGAGCTCAGCAGGTCGTATATACGTAGATATTTAACTTCACTGCGTTCAGCGTTTTACTTTCGAATAAAAAATTCAGGCTCACGTCTCGTAAACATGTGGATCATCTAGAGTCCCGACATTCCCGGCTAAGGAAACTCGACATTCCACAGTTTCAGTTCGCTCAAAGTCACCTGACTGCGCCAGCGCCGCACAGCTGGAGTCGTGTCTGTGATTATAACCTACATTCTCTTTAATTCAAATAAAACACAAACACAGTTCTTCAGCGTCCGATCATAAAAGTACTGAAACACACCTTTCAGTGTTTGACTGAGTTAATAAGGAACAAATTCACAGACTGATAAGGCCGCTGGCAGGTGTGTCCAGGTGTGTCCAGTTGTATTTTATTAAACAACTGTTAGTCTCCAGAGCTCTGCCAGGCCTTCAGGACCCAGTCTGCATGCTAAAGAATGATCTGGCAACCTTCCCAGGGACTTTTACTCCTCTCTTTCAGTACTCGGGCCTCAGGGGCCGAACTGAGGGGTCAGTACAGGACAGGAGGCTCCGATCAGAGAGTAAAACTGGACTTTCAGAAGTTCCGTACTCAGGTGTTCACGCTGCGGTCAGACATGTTGTCTACGAAGCTGGAGTTAGCTTTTGGTTGGAATTTTTCGTTCCACCTTAAATGACGCAGCAGTCGCTATTACACCGGCCGAGGATCCAGAGCGGACTGCCGCGCCGTTTTAAGGTGGAACGGACAATTCCAAAGAGAAGCTACTTCTGCCTCGTGACGAAGTTAAGAGATGGGCTTACCCTCCGTAATGAGCCTTTATCTTCACATACTCCGCGAGCGCGTCCATCACGGAGCCGTTTCTGACCGGCATGGTCACCGCTGACCGCACAGACACCAAAGCGAAACTTGAGCCTGTAACGGCAACTGCCCGCGTTAACCAGCGAGCTCCTGGGTAAAGTTCAGCGGCTTGGGGGGCTTCGAGGGCGGCTACAGATCCCACTGCGCCCCGCTGACCCACCGCCGGACCAGAGAGAACTACAGACCAAAGACACCTGTTGCGGAGCCTCGGCTAGTGCGCGTGCACGCACTTCCAATGACCGCCCTGCGCGTACACGTCCTCCTCAAACGGGCCCGGAGGATTGTACTTCAATAACAGCTTACAGAACACTTCAGACAGTCACGTGCACCTTAACACACAACACCGGCCACTGAACCTGACCGAACAGAACGACGTAGACTCCGCCCCCTTCCTCTCCACAACACCGCTGATTGGCTGAAGGAGGCCAGTCAGTCCACTAATTAACTTTTCATGAGAAACAAAGTCTGAAAGTCATAAACTTGTTTTACTTCCGATCAAAACAACATACACAATAATTCTTTCAAGATACAAACCACCGATTGACCTGGAGAACCTGCTGGACCACCAACACTGACCCCATCAGATTAACAGCGTTTTGATCTGAAAGGATGTGTAGATGTTTAAGAAGCTCCTCACTGAGGAGATACAGACACACCAAACAAAGAAGGTGCTGCTGTTCTCAGATCAGTGGACTGACCACCCCGGAGTCCAGAACCTCAACACCACTGAATGGACTGACCGCCCCAGAGCCCAGAACCTCAACACCACTGAGAGTGTTTGGGGTTATTTGGATGGTGAGAAGATCTTATGGTCATGAGAAGATAATATAAAACAATAACACATTATATTTTAAAATATTAGACACTAAAGCAGGAGCTTCTGATGGAACTGAACAAATCTATGAGAGGTCTGTAGACCAGAGGTCAGAAACCAAACCTTTTTCTAACCAGCTTGAAACATTTAAATGCGTTCTTTGGACCTTTAGCCGGACCCTCAGCTGGACCTGCTGCTGGACCCTCAGCTGGACCTGCTGCTGGACCCTCAGCTGGACCTGCTGCTGGATCATTGTTATCAGTGCAGCTGAGGATCATCTCTTACAGACCCTGAGCTGAGAGAATTACAGATCATCTAAAGAACATCTGCAACTTTAACACATCACCAAATTCCAAAAAATGAAATTAATTGTAATTTTTAAATGTGGACATTAGTTTTCTCTATAATTAATTATTAAAGAGAGGTTTTTCATATTTTTTTGATTATACTGTGTAATAATATAGAATTGGTGTTTTTGTGCCACCTGGAGGCCAAACGGTGCATATTCTCAACCTAGACACATTTATTTATTTCTGTTAATCAGTTAAATAATAATAATAATAATAATAATAATAATAATAATAATAATAATAATAATAATAAAAATAATAATAATGTTATTATTATTATTAACAAAAATAGTTTATGTCAATGAGATATTTAATCAGTAAGCCAGTAAGAAATGTGTCAAGTTTATTATGATTTAAAAAAAATGTATCCGATATTATTCTAAATAAAACACTTATTTATATCAGACAGATGTTGATGTTTATTTGAGGTTGTTTATTTGATGTTGATGTTTAGTTGAGGTTGTTTATTTGATGTTGATGTTTATTTGATGTTGATGTTTAGTTGAGGTTGTTTATTTGATGTTGATGTTTATTTGATGTTGATGTTTAGTTGAGATTGTTTATTTGATGTTGATGTTTAGTTGAGGTTGTTTATTTGGTGTTGATGTTCATTTGATGTTGATGTTTAGTTGAGGTTGTTTATTTGATGTTGATATTTAGTTGAGATTGTTTATTTGATGTTGATGTTTAGTTGAGGTTGTTTATTTGATGTTGATGTTTAGTTGAGGTTGTTTATTTGATGTTGATGTTTAGTTGATGTTGATGTTTAGTTGAGGTTGTTTAGTTGAGGTTGTTTATTTGATGTTGATGTTTAGTTGAGGTTGTTTATTTGATGTTGATGTTTAGTTGAGGTTGTTTATTTGATGTTTATTTGTGATTATTTGTATATAAATCTGAGTTTTAATTATCAGCACAGACACGTGACTGCGCACAGAGGAACGCTAACCGTGACCTGCGCAAATACTGCGCAACATCTGCGCTCTAACTCCCTGGTTGACCGAATCTGACCAGACTGAAGTTCCTGAAGACCGAACTGAGATCGGACCGTTTGAGATCGGACCGTCTGAGATCTCACCGCTGTTCGGACTCTGTCTGCCTCGTCCTTCACTTCCGCTTTGATCACTTTATTAGTTTAATTATTAGTTAATTTCCTCAGATTAGCTGTGCTAGCTGGGCTAACTGTGTGGGGTTGTTCTGGTCGTGTTCGTCTCTGTGCGGCTGGTTCTGAAGGTTCTGCTGGTTCTAAAGGTTCTGCTGGTTCTGAAGGTTCTGCTGGTGGAACATGAGCTGATTTCTGAGCTGATAGTGTTTGTTTACAATAGAAACTGATGAGTTAGCACGTAAGCTAACTAGCTTAGCTTCAGTGCTGTATTTCTATGGAGCAGCTCAGCTTAGCATGCTAGCTGGCTAATATGCTGGCTGTGCTGGTTCTCAGAGATGTTCTGTTAGATCTGGACAGGGTTCTGCTGGTCACTTCTGTCTTTAGCCGGACAGACAGCCGTGTCCAGCTTCACCTCCTGAAGGTTTAAGTTCTCCTATGGATCCAGGATGGAGAACATTGTCCTGATCTTCTTCCTGCTGGGTCAGTAAATCCACACTCAGATGATTTTCTGGTGTTTATGTGTCTTAATTAATTTTAATTCTGTTTTTATTTAATATCTAAAACACGAATTGTGGATAAAGGGGAACATCACCTACTTTTCAGAATTTCAGAATTCAGAACTACACAGAATTAAGTGTGTGAGGTGTAAACAGAGAGATACAGAGTGCGTTTTAGTGGAAATGGTGGTGGTGATGTTTACAGTGGTGGTGATGGTGTTTACTGTGGTGGTGATGGTGTTTACAGTGGTGGTGATGGTGTTTACTGTGGTGGTGATGGTGTTTACTGTGGTGATGATGGTGTTTACTGTGGTGATGGTGTTTACTGTGGTGGTGGTGTTTACAGTGGTGGTGATGATGTTTACAGTGGTGGTGATGGTGTTTACAGTGGTGGTGATGGTGTTTACAGTGGTGATGGTGTTTACAGTGGTGGTGATGGTGTTTACAGTGGTGGTGATGGTGTTTACAGTGGTGGTGTTGGTGTTTACAGTGGTGATGGTGTTTACAGTGGTGATGGTGTTTACTGTGGTGGTGGTGTTTACAGTGATGGTGATGGTGTTTACTGTGGTGATGGTGTTTACTGTGGTGGTGATGGTGTTTACTGTGGTGATGGTGTTTACTGTGGTGGTGATGGTGTTTACTGTGGTGGTGATGGTGTTTACTGTGGTGGTGGTGTTTACAGTGGTGGTGATGATGTTTACAGTGGTGGTGATGGTGTGTACAGTGGTGATGATGGTGTTTACAGTGGTGGTGGTGATGGTGTTTACAGTGGTGGTGGTGATGGTGTTTACAGTGGTGGTGATGGTGTTTACAGTGGTGGTGATGATGTTTACAGTGGTGGTGATGGTGTTTACAGTGGTGATGATGGTGTTTACAGTGGTGGTGATGTTTACAGTGGTGGTGGTGATGTTTACAGTGGTGGTGATGATGTTTACTGTGGTGATGGTGTTTACTGTGGTGGTGGTGTTTACTGTGGTGGTGATGATGTTTACAGTGGTGGTGGTGGTGTTTACAGTGGTGGTGATGATGTTTACTGTGGTGGTGATGGTGTTTACAGTGGTGATGGTGTTTACTGTGGTGGTGGTGTTTACAGTGATGGTGATGGCGTGTACAGTGGTGGTGGTGATGATGTTTACAGTGGTGGTGGTGATGGTGTGTACAGTGGTGGTGGTGATGTTTACAGTGGTGGTGGTGATGATGTTTACAGTGGTGGTGGTGATGGTGTGTACAGTGGTGGTGATGATGTTTACAGTGGTGGTGGTGATGGTGTGTACAGTGGTGGTGATGATGTTTACAGTGGTGGTGGTGATGATGTTTACAGTGATGGTGGTGATGGTGTTTACAGTGGTGGTGGTGATGATGTTTACAGTGGTGGTGGTGATGGTGTGTACAGTGGTGGTGATGATGTTTACAGTGGTGGTGGTGATGATGTTTACAGTGGTGGTGGTGATGATGGTGTTTACAGTGGTGGTGATGATGTTTACAGTGGTGGTGGTGATGGTGTTTACAGTGGTGGTGATGGTGTTTACAGTGGTGATGATGGTGTTTACAGTGGTGGTGATGGTGTTTACAGTGGTGGTGGTGATGGTGTTTACAGTGGTGTTGATGGTGTTTACAGTGGTGGTGATGGTAACCAGGGGTCTCCATGTCTACAACACTAATCTACACATTGTATTTACTATGAAACCCACCAGTGAAGCTACACGTGTCTTCTGAGTTTATCTGGATGTTGATGGTAAAATGTGGAAGATCTGAAAATACTAGGTTTTCTTTGGGGACTATTTGAACCTCACAGCGTCCTGCATGTATCCCTCCACCATGAATGGAGTTTAAGACTGAGATCTTCTTTAAACTATCATAAACAGCGTCTCAGAATCAGACAGTGTATTTATAACATCTACTGTAAGAACTTTCTGTGAGGAGCTTCTAGAGGTGGACGTCTGGTTCCATTCAGTAACACTGTGAATTGGATGTGGTTATGTTGGGGATGTGGTGAAAGTGCTCTGTAAGTTTGATGTGTTTGTGTTGGACAGGCTGCAGCGTTGTGGTCCTGGATGTACATGGATTTGGTAAGTTGGTGATTCTCACCATGACCTCATCGTTAACACTTTCATTAGATCAGCCGTCTCTCCTGGTCTGCTAAGTAAAGCTGGATGTGATGTGTGAGCGGGAAAGTCACTGAACTGAACTTCTTCGTTTTACTCTCGTTTGATTTTTCTCTGTGTGTGTCTAACTGTGCGGTCGCTGTAGACGAGGTGCGGGTGCGGCTGGGCGGCACGGACGGGTTCCACTGCTCCGGTCGGGTGGAGGTGTATCAGGGTCATCAGTGGGGGACGGTGTGCTCACGTGGGTGGGACCTACGGGACGCGGCGGTGGTCTGCAGGGAGCTGGACTGTGGCTTTGCCTTCGCCACTCGCGGCGGAACTCACTTTGGCCGCTCCAGCGGAGAAGTGTGGTGGAGAGACGTCCGCTGTTCGGGGGACGAGTTCACTCTGGACCTCTGCGAACGTTCCCTCAACGAAGGAGTGTGTTTACACAATGAGGACGCTGGAGTGGAGTGTACGGGTGAGCTAGAAACTTTTGTGGAGCTGTTCTTCTCTAAAACCACCCATTAGCAAAGCGCTAACCATCATCACTTTAATCATCAGCTGCACCGTTTCAGGAGGAACTTGAACAAGAAGCTGAAGGTCTCTGTCTCAGACTGGGTGGAGAAGCTGAAGGTCTCTGTCTCAGACCGTGTGGAGATGTTCTGTATCTCTATTTAGAAGCTGAAGGTCTCTGTCTCAGACTGGGTGGAGAAGCTGAAGGTCTCTGTCTCAGACCGTGTGGAGATGTTCAGTATCTCTATTGAGAAGCCGAAGGTCTCTGTCTCAGACCGTGTGGAGATGTTCAGTATCTCTATTGAGAAGCTGAAGGTCTCTGTCTCAGACCGTGTGGAGATGTTCTGTATCTCTATTGAGAAGCTGAAGGTCTCTGTCTCAGACTGGGTGGAGAAGCTGAAGGTCTCTGTCTCAGACCGTGTGGAGATGTTCAGTATCTCTATTGAGAAGCTGAAGGTCTCTGTCTCAGACCGTGTGGAGATGTTCAGTATCTCTATTGAGAAGCTGAAGGTCTCTGTCTCAGACCGTGTGGAGATGTTCTGTATCTCTATTGAGAAGCTGAAGGTCTCTGTCTCAGACTGTGTGGAGATGTTCAGTATCTCTATTGAGAAGCTGAAGGTCTCTGTCTCAGACCGTGTGGAGATGTTCTGTATCTCTATTGAGAAGCTGAAGGTCTCTGTCTCAGACTGTGTGGAGATGTTCAGTATATCTATTGAGAAGCTGAAGGTCTCTGTCTCAGACTGTGTGGAGATGTTCAGTATCTCTATTGAGAAGCTGAAGGTCTCTGTCTCAGACCGTGTGGAGTAGCTGAAGATCTCTGTCTGAGACTGTGTGGAGAAGCTGAAGGTCTCTTTCTCAGACTGTATGGAGAAGCTCAAGGTCTCTGTCTCAGACTGGGTGGAGAAGCTGAAGGTCTCTGTCTCAGACTGTGTGGAGATATTCAGTATCTCTATTGAGAAGCTGAAGGTCTCTGTCTCAGACTGTGTGGAGATGCTCTGTATCTCTATTGAGAACCTGAAGGTCTCTGTCTCAGACCATGTGGAGATGTTCAGTATCTCTATTGAGAAGCTGAAGGTCTCTGTCTCAGACTGTGTGGAGATGTTCAGTATCTCTATTTAGAAGCTGAAGGTCTCTGTCTCAGACCGTGTGGAGATGTTCAGTATCTATATTGAGAAGCTGAAGGTCTCTGTCTCAGACCGTGTGGAGATGTTCAGTATGTCTATTGAGAAGCTGAAGGTCTCTGTCTCAAACTGTGTGGAGAAGCTGAAGGTCTCTGTCTCAGACTGTGTGGAGATATTCAGAATCTCTATTGAGAAGCTGAAGGTCTCTGTCTCAGACCGTGTGGAGATGGTTAGTATCTCTATTGAGAAGCTGAAGGTCTCTGTCTCAAACTGTGTGGAGATGTTCAGTATCTCTATTGAGAAGCTGAAGGTCTCTGTCTCAGACTGGGTGGAGAAGCTGAAGGTCTCTGTCTCAGACTGGGTGGAGAAGCTGAAGGTCTCTGTTTCAGACTGGGTGAAGAAGCTGAAGGTCTCTGTCTCAGACTTTGTGGAGATATTCAGTATATCTATTGAGAAGCTGAAGGTCTCTGTCTCAGACTGTGTGCAGATGTTCTGTATCTCTATTGAGAAGCTGAAGGTCTCTGTCTCAGACCGTGTGGAGATGTTCTGTATCTCTATTGAGAAGCTGAAGGTCTCTGTCTCAGACTGGGTGGAGAAGCTGAAGGTCTCTGTCTCAGACTGTGTGGAGATGTTCAGTATCTCTATTGAGAAGCTGAAGGTCTCTGTCTCAAACTGTGTGAAGATATTCAGTATCTCTATTGAGAAGCTGAAGGTCTCTGTTTCAGACTGGGTGAAGAAGCTGAAGGTCTCTGTCTCAGACTTTGTGGAGATATTCAGTATATCTATTGAGAAGCTGAAGGTCTCTGTCTCAGACTGTGTGCAGATGTTCTGTATCTCTATTGAGAAGCTGAAGGTCTCTGTCTCAGACCGTGTGGAGATGTTCTGTATCTCTATTGAGAAGCTGAAGGTCTCTGTCTCAGACTGGGTGGAGAAGCTGAAGGTCTCTGTCTCAGACTGTGTGGAGATGTTCAGTATCTCTTTTGAGAAGCTGAAGGTCTCTGTCTCAAACTGTGTGAAGATATTCAGTATCTCTATTGAGAAGCTGAAGGTCTCTGTCTCAGACTGTGTGGAGATGTTCTGTATCTCTATTGAGAAGCTGAAGGTCTCTGTCTCAGAACGTGTGAAGATGTTCAGCATCTCTATTGAGAAGCTGAAGGTCTCTGTCTCAGACTGTGTGGAGATGTTCTGTATCTCTATTGAGAAGCTGAAGGTCTCTGTCTCAGACCGTGTGGAGATGTTCAGTATCTCTATTGAGAAGCTGAAGGTCTCTGTCTCAGACCGTGTGGAGATGTTCTGTATCTCTATTGAGAAGCTGAAGGTCTCTGTCTCAGAACGTGTGGAGATGTTCAGTATCTCTATTGAGAAGCTGAAGGTCTCTGTCTCAGACCGTGTGGAGATGTTCAGTATCTCTATTGAGAAGCTGAAGGTCTCTGTCTCAGACCGTGTGGAGATGTTCAGTATCTCTATTGAGAAGCTGAAGGTCTCTGTCTCAGACCGTGTGGAGATGTTCAGTATCTCTATTGAGAAGCTGAAGGTCTCTGTCTCAGACCGTGTGGAGATGTTCTGTATCTCTATTGAGAAGCTGAAGGTCTCTGTCTCAGAACGTGTGGAGATGTTCAGTATCTCTATTGAGAAGCTGAAGGTCTCTGTCTCAGACCGTGTGGAGATGTTCAGTATCTCTATTGAGAAGCTGAAGGTCTCTGTCTCAGACCGTGTGGAGATGTTCAGTATCTCTATTGAGAAGCTGAAAGTCTCTGTCTCAGACCGTGTGGAGATGTTCAGTATCTCTATTGAGAAGCTGAAGGTCTCTGTCTCAGACCGTGTGGAGATGTTCAGTATCTCTATTGAGAAGCTGAAAGTCTCTGTCTCAGACCGTGTGGAGATGTTCAGTATCTCTATTGAGAAGCTGAAGGTCTCTGTCTCAGACCGTGTGGAGATGTTCAGTATCTCTATTGAGAAGCTGAAAGTCTCTGTCTCAGACCGTGTGGAGATGTTCAGTATCTCTATTGAGAAGCTGATGGTCTCTGTCTCAGACCGTGTGGAGATGTTCAGTATCTCTATTGAGAAGCTGAAGGTCTCTGTCTCAGACCGTGTGGAGATGTTCAGTATCTCTATTGAGAAGCTGAAAGTCTCTGTCTCAGACCGTGTGGAGATGTTCAGTATCTCTATTGAGAAGCTGATGGTCTCTGTCTCAGACCGTGTGGAGATGTTCAGTATCTCTATTGAGAAGCTGATGGTCTCTGTCTCAGACCGTGTGGAGATGTTCAGTATCTCTATTGAGAAGCTGAAGGTCTCTGTCTCAGACCGTGTGGAGATGTTCAGTATCTGTATTGACTGTTAGGTTTCTGCCTCTGTAGGAGTCACTGTTATCTCTAAACGTGAGCTGAGGTTTGTTAGCTGGTGAAGCTCCACAGAGCTCGTTATTGTAATTATCTTTTGATTTAACAAGCATCTGTTGTTCTGACTAATGTGTCTGTGTTGACCAGGTAAGCTACCTGCACCCACGCTGACCATGCAGTCCCCGTTCTCTGCTTACTCAGCCGGAGAGGCTGTGTTGTTCACCTGCACTGCCCCCTACTGGCGCCACCCCATCGACTTCCACCTGTATAAGAGTGGAGTGGACACTCCTCTGGTGACTCAGCGGGCAGATTTCAGACAGACTCGAGCGGAGCTGACCCTCTCCGACCTGGAAACATCTCACGATGGCAGCTACAGCTGTCTGTACCGTATCCAGGGTAACCCTGGAAACTCGCCGTCCAGCAACATCCTCAACATCACTGTCTGTAAGTACACAGGCTTTGTTTAGAACTTCAGCTGATCAGTTATTTCCAGTAATCAATAAATCTAATCTCTGATGAGCTGAAGGCATGTTAGACGTTTAGTTCTGGGATGTTTTTGTTTTCGATTCCGCTCGTGAAGTACAGAACTTTAGAACACCAGCAGAGCTCGCACCACAGAACCAGCTAAAACATCTGCGTCTCATCAGCTTCTCCTGAGAAACACTGGTCTCTGTCCCTGTCTCAGCTGGAGACACTGGAGACAAAAACAAACCTCCTGAAAAAGAAGCTCTTAGTCAGAATCTGGATTAACAGATTTCAGTTCAGTCTCTTCTGCACCTCACATTGTCTCATCTTTCATCCTCTCATCTTTCATCGTCTCATCTTTCATCCTCTCATCTCTCATCGTCTCATCTTTTATCTTCTCATCCTCTCATCTTTCATCCTCTCATCTCTCATCCTCTCATCTTTCATCGTCTCATCTTTCATCCTCTCATCTCTCATCGTCTCATCTTTTATCTTCTCATCTCTCATCGTCTCATCTTTCATCCTCTCATCTTTCATCCTCTCATCGTCTCATCTTTCATCTTTCATCGTCTCATATTTCATCCTTTCATCCTCTCATCTCTCATCCTCTCATCTCTCATCTTTCATCGTCTCATCTCTCATCTTTCATTCTCTCATCTTTCATCCTCTCATCTTTCATCCTCTCATCTTTCATCCTCTCATCTCTCATCATCTCATCTTTCATCCTCTCATCTTTCATCCTCTCATATTTCATCCTCCATCTTTCATCGTCTCATCTTGCATCTCTCATCCTCTTATCTCTCATATTTCATCCTCTCATCTCTCATCTCATCCTCTTATCGTCTCTTCCTCTCATCTTTCATCCTCTCATCGTCTCATCTTTCATCTTCTCATCTCTCATCGTCTCATCTTTCATCGTCTCATCTTTCATCCTCTCATCTCTCATCGTCTCATCTTTTATCTTCTCATCTCTCATCGTCTCATCTTTCATCCTCTCATCTCTCATCGTCTCATCTTTTATCTTCTCATCGTCTCATCTTTCATCCTCTCATCTTTCATCCTCTCATCGTCTCATCTTTTATCTTCTCATCACTCATTGTCTCATCTTTCATCGTCTCATCTTTCATCCTCTCATCTCTCATCGTCTCATCTTTTATCTTCTCATCTCTCATCGTCTCATCTTTCATCCTCTCATCTTTCATCCTCTCATCTCTCATCTTTCATCCTCTCATCGTCTCATCTTTCATCTCTCATCGTCTCATCGTCTCATCTCTCATCTCATCCTCTTATCGTCTCTTCCTCTCATCTCTCATCCTCTCATGTCTCATCTCCTCATATTTCATCCTCTCATCTCTCATCCTCTCATCTCTCATCGTCTCAACTTTCATCGTCTCATCTTTCATCGTGTCATCTTTCATCCTCTCATCCTCTCATCTTTCATCGTCTCATCTTTCATCCTCTGATCTTTCATCCTCTCATCTCTCATCGTGTCATCTTTCATCGTCTTATCATCTCATCTTTCATCCTCTCATCTTACATCGTTTCATTGTCTCATCGTCTCATCTTTTATCTTTCATCGTCTCATCTTTCATCGTCTCATCTTTCATCTCTCATCCTCTCATCTCTCATCCTCTCATATTTCATCCTCTCATCCTCTCATCTTTTATCCTCTCATCCCTCATCCCTCATCACTCATGTCTCATCGTCTCATGTCTCATCCTCTCATATTTCATCCTCTCATCCTCTCATCTTTCATCGTCTCATCTCTCATCTCATCTTTCATCGTCTCATCTCATCTTTCATCCTCTCATCTTTCATTGTCTCATCTTTCATCCTCTCATCTCTCATCCTCTCATCTTTCATCGTCTTATCATCTCATCTTTCATCCTCTCATCTTTCATCGTCTCATCGTCTCATCTTTCATCGTCTCATCGTCTCATCTTTCATCTCATCCTTTCATCTCTCATCCTCTCATATTTCATCCTCTCATCTCATCCTCTCATCCTCTCATCTCTCATCGTCTCATCTCTCATCGTCTCTTCCCTCATCCTCTCATCGTCTTATCCTCTCATCTCTCATCCCCTCATATTTCATCCTCTCATCCTCTCATATTTCATCGTCTCATCTTTCATCCTCTCATCCTCTCATCTCTCATCGTCTTGTCCTCTCATCTTTCATCTCTCATCCTCTCATCCTCTCATTTCATCGTCTCATCTCTCATCCTCTCATCTCTCATCGTCTCATCTTTCATCCTCTCATCTCTCATCCTCTCACCTCTCGTCTTGTCCCCTCATCTTTCATCCTCTCATCTCTCATCCTCTCATCCTCTCATCGTCTCATCTCTCATCCTCTCATCTCTCATCTCTCATCTCTCATCGTCTTGTCCTCTCATCTTTCATCCTCTCATATCTCATCCTCTCATCGTCTCATTTCTCATTGTCTCATCGTCTCATATTTCATTGTCTCATCTCTCATCCTCTCATCTCTCATCATTTTATCCTCTCATCCTCTCATCTTTCATCCTCTCATCGTCTCATCTTTCATCGTCTTATCATCTCATCTTTCATCTTTCATCCTCTCATCTTTCATCCTCTCATCTTTCATCTCTCATCCTCTCATCGTCTCATCTCTCATCCTCTCATATTTCATCCTCTCATCTCTCATCCTCTCATCTCCCATCGTCTTATCCTCTCATCTTTCATCTCTCATCGTCTTGTCCTCTCATCTTTCATCCTCTCATCTCATCGTCCCATCTCTCATCCTCTCATATTTCATCCTCTCATCTTTCACCTTCTCATCTCTCATCTTTCATCTCTCATCGTCTTGTCCTCTCATCTTTCATCCTCTCATCCTCTCATCATCTCATCTAATCGTCTCATCTCTCATCCTCTCATCTCTCATCGTCTCATCTTTCATCCTCTCATCTCTTATCCTCTCACCTCTTGTCTTGTCCTCTCCTCTTTCATTCTCTCATCTCTCATCGTCTCTTCTCTCATCCTCTCATCTCTCATCGTCTTGTCCTCTCATCTTTCATCCTCTCATCTCTCATCCTCTCATCATCTCATCTCTCATCCTCTCATCGCTCATCATTTCGTCCTCTCATCCTCTCATGTCTCATCCCCTCATATTTCATCCTCTCATCCTCTCATCTCTCATCCTTTCATCTCTCGTCTCATCTTTCATCGTCTCATCTTTCATCCTCTCATCTCTCATCTCATCTTTCATCCTCTCATCTCTCATCATCTTATCTTTCATCGTCTTATCATCTCATCTTTCATCGTCTCATCGTCTCATCTTTCATCTTTCATCGTCTCATCGTCTCATCTTTCATCTCTCATCCTCTCATCGTCTCATCTCTCATCCTCTCATATTTCATCCTCTCATCTCTCATCCTCTCATCTCCCATCGTCTTATCCTCTCATCTTTCATCCTCTCATATCTCGTCTCATCATCTCATCTCTTATCCTCTCATATTTCATTCTCTCATCTCTCATTGTCTCATCCTCTCATCTCTCATCCTCTCATCTCTCATCGTCTCATCGTCTCATCTTATATTTCATCCTCTCGTCTCTCATCGTCTCATATTTCATCGTCTTATCTTTCATCGTCTCATCTTGTGTCTTTCATCGTCTCATCTTTCATCATCTCATCTCTCATCCTCTCATATTTCATCCTCTCATCTCTCATCGTCTCATCTCATCCTCATATTTCATCGTCTTATCTTTCATCCTCTCATCTTTCATCCTCTCATTCTCTCATCTCTCATCGTCTTGTCCTCTCATCTTTCATCCTCTCATCTCTCATCGTCTCATCTCATCATCTCATCTCTCATCCTCTCATCGTCTTATCTTTCATCCTCTCATCTCTCATCCTCTCATCTCTCATCGTCTTGTCCTCTCATCTTTCATCCTCTCATCTCTCATCCTCTCATCTCTCATCGTCTTGTCCTCATCTTTCATCCTCTCATCTCTCATCCTCTCATCGTCTCATCCTCTCATCGTCTCATCTCTCATCCTCTCATATTTCATCCTCTCATCCTCTCATCGTCTCATCTCTCATCGTCTCATCCTCTCATATTTCATCCTCTCATCGTCTCATCTCTCATCCTCTCATATTTCATCTCTCATCCTCTCATGTCTCGTCTCATCTCTCATTCTCTCATATTTCATCCTCTCATCGTCTCATCTCTCATCCTCTCATATTTCATCCTCTCATCCTCTCATATTTCATCCTCTCATCTCTCATCGTCTCATCTCTCATCCTCTCATATTTCATTCTCTCATCCTCTCATATTTCATCCTCTCATCCTCTCATCTTTTGTCGTCTCATCTTTCATCGTCTCATCCTCTCATCTATCATCCTCTCATTTCTCATCGTTCATTGTCTCATCCTCTCATCTCTCATCTTTAATCCTCTCATCGTCTCATCCTCTTATCTTTCATCCTCTCATCTCACCTTTAATCCTCACATCTTTCATCCTCTCATCTCACCTTTAATCCTCACATCTTTCATCCTCTCATCTCATCGCCACCAGACGTTAGGATCCTTTAGAAAGATCAGATCTTCAGAGAGTTCAGTTACAGTCGATCAGCTGAGACATGTTTGATTTTTAGCTTTAGCATCAGCGCTACGAGGCTAATATAGCCAACACTTAATGGAATCCTATGGTTTGGATTCCTCTTTGTCTCTGATTGGCTGTTGTTCGAGACTTGTTGTGTCTTATTTGAGTTTGTTGTGTTTGTTGGTCTGCAGTGGAGATCCACACCCCTCAGATCTGGTATAACGCCTCACCGTCGGCGCGGCCCGGCTGGGTGAACCGAGGTCAGAGCTTTAACGTGACCTGCTCCACTCAGCCGCAGTACCCAGGCGGCTCCTTCCAGCTCCGTCTGATCCGGCCCAACGGCACCGTGCGCCACTCTCTACCTGCTCTCGCGCCTTTCGTCACCTTCACCTTCTCCAACGCGCAGGCCTCCAACGAGGGCTACTACTGCTGCCTCTACAAGGTCCAGTTCGGCGGACGCACGTTCGTCTCCAGAGAGAGCCAGCCGCTGGCCATCAGCGTCCGAGGTACGGGGTCTCACCCAGTGGGCCGTTTCAGCCAAATAATGCTAACAGACCCGCGCTAATGCTACAGCCATCCTCGGCTAGGTTAACAGCTAGGCTAGGCTGCAGCAAAGTTTGGTTGGACTGTCCCTTCATAAACGCTTTCTCACAAATCAGACAGACAGCAGGTGGATCTGAAGCAGCTCCAGCTTTAAAGATCTACAGAACCACAACGTTCTACTGTTCATTCTTAATTCAGCTCCTTGTTTATTGATCTTCATACTCGGACTGTCTGAGTTCAGTAGATAAACGTCCTGAATGTGGTTCTTCACTGTCTGAGTTCTTAATCAGTTCCACAAACCTGTTTGTGTTGTCAGGAGCTGATCCAGTTCTGAGTCCTGTGGTCATCAGCCTGCTGGTGTCAGGTCTGACCTTTGTCATAGCAACCTGTGCTATCCTGGTTGTGGCTAAAGTTTACTGTAAGAGAGCGAGGAAGCCCACCGAACTGGAGCGTGAGTCCAGAACCTGTGAGTAACTAAACCCTCAGTCAGGATCCAGTCAGGTGTGTGCGGAGAGGGAGTGGAGTGGTGTAGGGGAGTGTGCGCAGTGGGAGTGGTGTAAGGGAGTGTGCGCAGTGGGAGTGGAGTGGTGTAGGGGAGTGTGCGCAGTGGGAGTGGTGTAAGGGAGTGTGCGGAGAGGGAGTGGTGTAGGGGATTGTGCGGAGTGGGAGTGGAGTGGTGTAGGGGAGTGTGCGGAGTGGGAGTGGTGTAGGGGAGTGTGCGGAGTGGGAGTGGTGTAGGGGAGTGTGTGGAGTGGGAGTTGTGTAGGGGAGTGTACGGAGTGGGAGTGGTGTAGGGGAGTGTGCGGAGTGGTGTAAGGGAGTGTGCGGAGTGGGAGTGGTGTAGGGGAGTGTGCGGAGTGATGTAAGGGAGTGTGCGGAGTGGGAGTGGTGTAGGGGAGTGTGCCGAGTGGTGTAAGGGAGTGTGCCGAGTGGGAGTGGTGTAAGGGAGTGTGCGGAGTGGGAGTGGTGTAAGGGAGTGTGCGGAGTGGGAGTGGTGTAGGGGAGTGTGCGGAGTGGGAGTTGTGTAGGGGAGTGTGCGGAGTGGGAGTTGTGTAGGGGAGTGTACGGAGTGGGAGTGGTGTAGGGGAGTGCGGAGTGGTGTAAGGGAGTGTGCGGAGTGGGAGTGGTGTAAGGGAGTGTGCGGAGTGGGAGTGGTGTAGGGGAGTGTGCGGAGTGGGAGTGGTGTAGGGGAGTGTGCGGAGTGGGAGTGGTGTAGGGGAGTGTACGGAGTGGGAGTGGTGTAGGGGAGTGTGCGGAGTGGTGTAAGGGAGTGTGCGGAGTGGGAGTGGTGTAGGGGAGTGTGCGGAGTGGTGTAGGGGAGTGTGCGGAGTGGGAGTTGTGTAGGGGAGTGTACGGAGTGGTGTAAGGGAGTGGGAGTGGTGTAGGGGAGTGTGCGGAGTGGTGTAAGGGTGTGTGCGGAGTGGGAGTGGTGTAGGGGAGTGTGCGGAGTGGTGTAAGGGAGTGGGAGTGGTGTAGGGGAGTGTGCGGAGTGGTGTAAGGGAGTGTGCGGAGTGGGAGTGGTGTAGGGGAGTGTACGGAGTGGGAGTGGTGTAGGGGAGTGTGCGGAGTGGTGTAAGGGAGTGTGCGGAGTGGGAGTGGTGTAGGGGAGTGTGCGGAGTGGGAGTGGTGTAGGGGAGTGTGCGGAGTGGTGTAGAGAAGTGTGCAGAGTGTATGGTCTGAGATGGTGGTGTTTGTTTACCCTCGGCAGTGAGTTTAACTGAGTGTGTTTGGACTGCAGGTGTGGACAACACGTACATCGCGCTGACCGTTAAGTAGACGAGAAGAACACGCGGCGTGCGGTACAGTCACTTCTGTTTCATTCATTATTATTTATAACATCAAACACTGAACCAATCAGAATCAATCAAACACTGAACCAATCAAATACTGAACCAATCAGAATCAATCAAACACTGAACCAATCAGAATCAATCAAACACTGAACCAATCAGAATCAATCAAACACTGAACCAATCAGAATCAATCAAACACTGAACCAATCAGAATCAATCAAATATTGAACCAGTCAGAATCAAACACTGAACCAACCAGAATCAATCAAATACTGAACCAATCAGAATCAATAAAACACTGAACCAATCAGAATCAATCAAACACTGAACCAATCAAATACTGAACCAATCAGAATCAATCAAACACTGAACCAATCAGAATCAATCAAACACTGAACCAATCAGAATCAATCAAACACTGAACCAATCAGAATTAATCAAATACTGAACCAACCAGAATCAAATACTGAACCAGTCAGAATCAATCAAACACTGAACCAATCAGAATCAATCAAACACTGAACCAATCAGAATCAATCAAACACTGAACCAATCAGAATCAATCAAACACTGAACCAATCAGAATCAATCAAATACTGAACCAATCAGAATCAATAAAACACTGAACCAATCAGAATCAATCAAATACTGAACCAATCAGAATCAATCAAATACTGAACCAATCAAAATCAATAAAACACTGAACCAATCAGAATCAATCAAATACTGAACCAATCAGAATCAATAAAACACTGAACCAATCAGAATCAATCAAACACTGAACCAATCAAATACTGAACCAATCAGAATCAATCAAATACTGAACCAATCAGAATCAATCAAACACTGAACCAATCAGAATTAATCAAACACTGAACCAATCAGAATCAATCAAATATTGAACCAGTCAGAATCAAACACTGAACCAACCAGAATCAATCAAATACTGAACCAATCAGAATTAATCAAATACTGAACCAACCAGAATCAAACACTGAACCAACCAGAATCAATCAAATACTGAACCAATCAGAATCAATAAAACACTGAACCAATCAGAATCAATCAAACACTGAACCAATCAAATACTGAACCAATCAGAATCAATCAAATACTGAACCAACCAGAATCAAACACTGAACCAATCAGAATCAATCAAACACTGAACCAATCAAATACTGAACCAATCAGAATCAATCAAATACTGAACCAATCAGAATCAATCAAATACTGAACCAATCAAAATCAATAAAACACTGAACCAATCAGAATCAATCAAATACTGAACCAATCAGAATCAATAAAACACTGAACCAATCAGAATCAATCAAACACTGAACCAATCAAATACTGAACCAATCAGAATCAATCAAATACTGAACCAATCAGAATCAATCAAATACTGAACCAATCAGAATCAATCAAACACTGAACCAATCAGAATCAATCAAACACTGAACCAATCAGAATCAATCAAATATTGAACCAGTCAGAATCAAACACTGAACCAACCAGAATCAATCAAATACTGAACCAATCAGAATTAATCAAATACTGAACCAACCAGAATCAAACACTGAACCAACCAGAATCAATCAAATACTGAACCAATCAGAATCAATAAAACACTGAACCAATCAGAATCAATCAAACACTGAACCAATCAAATACTGAACCAATCAGAATCAATCAAATACTGAACCAACCAGAATCAAACACTGAACCAATCAGAATCAATCAAACACTGAACCAATCAAATACTGAACCAATCAGAATCAATCAAATACTGAACCAATCAGAATTAATCAAATACTGAACCAACCAGAATCAAACACTGAACCAATCAGAATCAATCAAACACTGAACCAATCAGAATCAATCAAACACTGAACCAATCAAATACTGAACCAATCAGAATTAATCAAATACTGAACCAACCAGAATCAAACACTGAACCAATCAGAATCAATCAAACACTGAACCAATCAGAATCAATCAAACACTGAACCAATCAGAATCAATCAAATACTGAACCAATCAGAATCAATAAAACACTGAACCAATCAGAATCAATCAAATACTGAACCAATCAGAATCAATAAAACACTGAACCAATCAGAATCAATCAAATACTGAACCAATCAGAATCAATAAAACACTGAACCAATCAGAATCAATCAAATACTGAACCAATCAGAATCAATAAAACACTGAACCAATCAGAATCAATCAAATACTGAACCAATCAGAATCAATCAAATACTGAACCAATCAGAATCAATAAAACACTGAACCAATCAGAATCAATCAAATACTGAACCAATCAGAATCAATAAAACACTGAACCAATCAGAATCAATCAAATACTGAACCAATCAGAATCAATCAAATACTGAACCAATCAGAATCAATCAAACACTGAACCAATCAAATACTGAACCAATCAGAATCAATCAAACACTGAACCAATCAGAATCAATCAAATACTGAACCAATCAGAATCAATAAAACACTGAACCAATCAGAATCAATCAAATACTGAACCAATCAGAATCAATCAAATATTGAACCAGTCAGAATCAATCAAACACTGAACCAACCAGAATCAATCAAATACTGAACCAATCAGAATTAATCAAATACTGAACCAACCAGAATCAAACACTGAACCAACCAAAATCAATCAAATACTGAACCAATCAGAATCAAACACTGAACCAATCAAATACTGAACCAATCAGAATTAATCAAATACTGAACCAATCAGAATCATTCAAACACTGAACCAATCAGAATCAATCAAATACTGAACCAATCAAATACTGAACCAACCAGAATCAAACACTGAACCAATCAGAATCAAACACTGAACCAATCAAATATTGAACCAGTCAGAATCAATCAAACACTAAACCAATCAGAATTAATCAAATACTGAACCAACCAGAATCAAACACTGAACCAATCAGAATCAAAGAAATACTGAACCAATCAGAATCAATGAAATACTGAACCAATCAGAATCAGTTAAATACCGAACCAATCAGAATCAATGAAATACTGAACCAATCAGAATAAATCAAATACTGAACCAATCAGAATAAATCAAATACTGAACCAATCAGAGTCTATCAAATACTGAACCAATCAGAATCAATCAAACACTGAACCAATTAGAATAAATCAAATACTGAACCAATCAGAGTCAATCAAACACTGAACCAATCAGAATCAATCAAACACTGAACCAATCAGAATCAATCAAACACTGAACCAATCAGAATCAATCAAACACTTAACCAATCAGAATCAATCAAATACTTAACCAATCAGAATCAATCAAATACTTAACCAATCAGAATCAATCAAATACTTAACCAATCAGAATCAATCAAATACTGAACCAATCAGAATCGTCCGATCATGTTTCTGTGGTTACAGGACTGAAACTCTGAACTGAACCGAAGACGAGGAAGAAACCTGAGCAGCAGGGACCTGGACGCTCAGACCTCCACTGATCCACACAGGGCGTCCCCTCAGTCCCTTTGTCCTTTCAGTCCTCTCAGTCTTCTTTGTTCTCTGTCCTCTCAGTCCCATCAGTTGTATCAGTCTCCTTAGTCCCCTTAGTCCCTTATGTCCTCTCAGTCCCCTCAGAGTCGTCTTAATCCTCTCAGTCTTCTTTGTTCTCTGTCCTCTCAGTCCCCTTTGGCCTCTCAGTCCCGTCGGTCGTCTCAATCCTCTCAGTCTTCTTTGTTCTCTGTCCTCTCAGTCCCCTTTGTCCTCTCAGTCCCATCATTTGTCTCATTCTCCTTGGTCCCCTTTGTCCTCTCAGTCCCATCAGTCCTCTCAGCCTCCTCTGTCCTCAGTTGTATTTTGTAGGGTTTTCAGACTGAGAGGTTTTCAGGACCGAGGCGGGGACGCGGGACGAGGAGCTTCTTCAGGACTCTCTGTGATAAAGTTCTTCCAGACTGTAGCAGGACTCCAGCAGACCGTCCCGCCAGCTTTTCTACCTTTATACGTTTGTTTTGTTGACTTATTTATTTTTTTCTACTTCAGTTTTTTTAATTATTCAGAACAAAACGTCCTCGGATAGTCGTGTAGAGAACCTTCAGCACTGTGCAGAACCTGAACCAGAACCTGAACCTGAACCAGAACCTGAACCTGAACCAGAACCTGAACAATGAACACAAACCGCATCGTGTGAATCATTTCTGATGCACTAGTCACATGACTAGCTACACTAACAAGAACCTTCTCTTGAAGCCGAACAAGTGCGCCCCCTGCTGTTCAGTGTAAACACTACCGCAGAGTCAATGTAGAGCACTCTCAATATAGCCAAAACCGAGCAAGTGTGAACGTAGAGCACTCTCACTACAGTCAAAACCCAGCAGAGTAAACGTAGAGCACTCTCAATACAGCCAAAACCCAGCAGAGTGAACGTAGAGCACTCTCAATACAGCCAAAACCCAGCAGAGTGAACGTAGAGCACTCTCAATACAGCCAAAACCCAGCAGAGTGAACGTAGAGCACACTCAATACAGCCAAAACCCAGCAGAGTGAACGTAGAGCACTCTCAATACAGCCAAAACCCAGCAGAGTGAACGTAGAGCACTCTCAATACAGCCAAAACCCAGCAGAGTGAACGTAGAGCACTCTCAATACAGCCAAAACCCAGCAGAGTGAACGTAGAGCACTCTCAATACAGCCAAAACCCAGCAGAGTGAAGAACGTGCTGCTGTCAGCCTGAACTCATACAAACCAAAGACTGTCCTCACTGACCAGCCACTTCACACTGACCACTTCATCAGCTCCATCAGTTCATCTGATTCTCTGTATACTTTATTACTCTGTTCTTTAATGATCAGGACCCCCACAGGACCCCCACAGAGCAGATACTATTAGGGAGGTGGATCATCCTCAGCACTGCAGTGACACTGACGCTGGTGTGAGTAGAGCTGATACAGTGTTATTATACAGTGATAATTGTTATAACAGTGTTATAAACACACCAACTGCTCAAGTATTACTTTATAAATACATTGTGTTTGTTTCTCACTCTGTCAACAAACTGGAGAAGCTGAGGTCAGTCACTGGTCACTCACAGGTCACTCACTGGTCACTCACTGGTCACTCACTGGTCACTCACAGGTCAGTCACTGGTCACTCACAGGTCAGTCACTGGTCAGTCATTTCAGGTGTTTTTTCCTCCCATCTTGTTGAGACTTTGATCAAAACTCAACAATAAAAAAAAATACAAATCAACAATAAAAGTGAGTTTTTTAAATACGAGTAAATTTATTTTGTAAGATTTAATTTTTTTATAAACATTGAATAAAAGCAGACTGTTATAACACGCTTATTACAGAACCAACACGTCAACAGCAGAAATAAGAACTTCAGATTCCTCAACCTGCTGAACTGATCTGGAAAGAGGAGGAGGAGGAGGAGGAGGAGGAAAGGGAAGAGGAGGACGAAGAGGAGGAGGAGAAGGAAGAGAAGGAGAAGGACCAAGAGGAGGAGGAGAAGGAACAGGAGGAAAAGGAAGAGGAGGAGGAAGAAGAGGAGGAGGAGGAAGAAGAGGAGGAAAAGGAAGAAGAGGAAAAGCAGGAGGAGGAGGAAAAGGAAGAAGAGGAGGAAAAGGAAGAGGAGGAGGAGGAGGAAGAAGAGGAGGAGGAAAAGGAAGAAGAGGAAGAGCAGGAGGAGGAGGAAAAGGAAGAAGAGGAGGAAAAGGAAGAGGAGGAGGAGGAGGAAGAAGAGGAGGCGGAGGAAGTTACTGAATCATTTCAGTGGTGTATAATTTTTCACTCATACTGGTTTTTTACTGGCTGTTTACTGAAGTGTGATATGCAAATGAGCCTCGGACCAATCACAGTGTGCTGTAATCCCGACCAATCACAGCTCCTGTTCTGCAGTTTGAGAATTCTGCAGTAAATGATTGATTATTGATTATTAGAATATTAATATAATCACAAACTGCTCTGTTGTCTGTGCGGCTGTCAGCCGGGTGTTTCTGATTGGACGACGCCGCCTACGCTGGCCGGACATCTGGACACTGCTGCCTCCTGCTGGCGTTCTTTTCAGTGGCCGTAAATAAAGTATATTAATAATAATAATATTAATAATAATAATAATATTAATAATAATAATTGCGGTAACGTGTGCAGTGAAGTCTATGTGAGTCGTCTGAACGGTTCCGTCGCTGCTGGTTCCATGTGGATGAAGATGAACACCAGAATCCCGAGAACCATCAAGAACAGCAGAACCTGCATCCACAGCGGAACCCGAGTTCCTGAGCGGCTCCCCGAGCTCGACTGGCGCCGAGCGTCGAACTTCTGAGTTCTGTAAACAACCGGCCTGCAACGTTTACCAACAGGAAATATTTATTTATTCAGTTTCCTCAGTTCACTGTTATTATTATTATTATTATTATTTTTCTATTTGTTATAAACTCTAAAGACAACACGTACTCAGCGACAGCGTCCAACTCCTCATACTCGGACGGCAGCACCGCGCTGGTCCTGAGTGAAACGATGCTCTCAGGTTTGTGATGTAACAACATTTAGATCAAAACAGAAATTCTAAGATATTAATTAATTAATTAATTAATTAATTAATTTACCTCCATTTATCAGCAAACCGCTCCTGTCTCAACTACACAGACATCAAAGCACTTTAGTACTAAAAAAATATTTGATAAATATAATAATATCAATCATAATAATCAGAGTAATAATAATCATAACTCACTGGTTGGCGGTGATGAATGTAAGTAACGTTCTCTTCTGTAAGTTAATGATTATTATTAATTATTAATTAAACTGATTGATCAGAAGGTGGTCAGTAGAACTGAGACGCTGTGCTTCTCACCCGGCTGGCGGTGAAGCGCTCGGCGAGACGGAGATCTGCTGCTTCTGTCTTTCGCCATCGCGTCCCTCAGCTTCTTCTCGTACAGAGATCTGGTGGAGTCTGACAAACCAGAAACTAAACACTAACACAGGGGTCTTCACTGTACCTGAGGGGTCTTCATTGTACCTGAGGGGTCTTCACTGTACCTGAGGGGTCTTCACTGTAACTCTTGAGTCACTGAACTAACCTTATATTTAAGTGTCCTTCATTACAAAGTCTGTCTGATTATCGTACAAGGCTGACATGACTGAGGGTGACGAAGGGTTAATAACCCCACCCCCACCCGATACTCCTGATAAACTCCAGATCCTGATAAACTCCAGATCCTGAAATTATAACAGCTGAATAAAGAATCTGATCATACCGACGACGGGACCGTGTTTAATCCCATAATCATCCAACATCCAGCCGATCTCCTGCGCCGTCTTAGTGCTCAGCGCCATCTGTCAGCGAGGAGCTCCGGTTTGAGAGAACTGAAAGCATAAACACCCAGTTTCTCTTCTTCTCTTTTATCATCACCACAGAAACCACACACTCCAAATCCAGCACAGCCGGAGACGAGAACCCACCAGAGCGTCACACACAGCCCCCACTACTACAGTAATAACAATGATATAATTATTATTTAATTATTCCTGCTGTGATTATTAGTCCATGATTACAGATTATATACTTCTAACAGCTTTATAAAGAAAAGTTCTGTACACAGATAAACACAAACACATTATTATTATTATTATTATTATTATTATTATTAATAATGAAATAACTTTCCTGAATGAGAAGATTTAGTCTTTAATGAAGCAGGTAGGAGCTGGTTACCTGGCTCAGGTGTGTCGAGCAGCAGAGAGGAGTAAATGCGGACGGAGCAGCGCGCGCTGTGTGGAGTTCTGATGCCAGTTCCACCTTAAGAGGAGAAGCAGTTCCGCTCCGGCTCGCGGGCCGCTCGTGCGTAACTACTGGGTTATTTAAGGTGGAACTGAAACCTGGAATGAGAGCAACTTCACGTGGGCGGTTCTGCGCGCGGCTGAGTGACTGTTCAGTGAAATTTGATAAAAAAAAACCCAAAAAACTTTAAACTAAAATAAACATTAAACTAAAATAAACTAAAACAGACTTTCAGACAAACGCGCTGCTCCGCCGCTCGAGCTGGAGCGGATGTAAACAAACGCATTTCCGCTGCCAGGCGGAAGTTGTTAGCAGCAGTGCTAAAGATCTGTCACACCGTCGTCCGGT
>CM038728.1:269442-293796 GCA_021613375.1 Megaleporinus macrocephalus
CACACACTCACACACACACTCACACACACACACACACTCACACACGCACACACACACACACACACTCACAAACGCACACACACTCACAAACACACACACACTCACACACACACACAATCACAAACACACACACACACACTCATACACACACACAATCACACACACACTCATACACACACTCATACACACACACAATCACAAACACACACACACACACACACACACACACACACTCACACACATACTCACACACACACACACAATCACAAACACACACACACACTCACACACACTCACACACACACACACACACTCACACACAGGTACTCTGGTTCCAGAGAACTAGGAACTACTGAACCAGGAACTACAGAGAAATCAGCAAGATTTAACATTAAATCTGAACATTTAGTCCGAGCAGCCTTTGGGTCGAGGAGGAGAACTTCCGTTTTGTCAGGGTTCAAAAGAAGGAAGTTCTGTAGCATCCAAAGTCTAATCTCTCTTACATAATCTTCTATCTTATCTAATCTGGATTTATCATCTGGTCTGATATGAACAGTTGTGTATCATCAGCATAACAGTGGAAACTAATTCCATGTCTATTTATAACTGAGCCTAATGGTAACATATATAGTGTAAATAACAGAGGACCTAAAACAGAACCTTGTGGAACTCCATATTTCACTCTTGTATAATTAGATGATACATTATTTATCTTTACAAACTGAAAGCGATCACTAAGGTAAGATGTGAACCAGGATAACGCTGTTCCTGTGATTCCAACTATATTTTCTAGTCTGTCTGAGAGAATATCTGATCTATAGTGTAAAAGCTGCACTTAGATCTAGTAGCACCAGTAGAGATACGTGGTCCTGATCAGAGACAAGAAGAAGATCATTTGTTATCTTAACTAAAGCTGTCTCTGTGCTGTGATGTGGCCTAAAACCAGATTGGAATTTTTCATATATGTTGTTCTTATGTAGATGAGAACAGAGTTGTCGAGCTACAGCCTTTTCTAAAATCTTAGAGATAAAAGGTAAATTGGAAATGGGTCTATAACTGGACAGTTCTCTGGGGTCAAGATTTGGCTTCTTTATCAAGGGTTTAATCATAGCTAGTTTAAAAGACTTAGGTACATGACCCAGACTAAGAGAAGAGTTGATGATAGTTAAGATCGGTTTTATTGAAACAAGTATTACCAGCTATTATTAAACCTAAACCTATCTATCTATCTCTCTATCTCTCTCTCTTTCTGTCTCTATCTCTCTCTGTCTATCTCTCTCTTTCTCCTCTCTCTCTCTCTATCTCTCTTTTTCTCTCTCTCTTTCTCTCTCTCTCTCTCTGTCTCTATCTCTCTTTCTCTCTCTATCTCTCTATCTCTCTCTGTCTCTCTCTCTCTGTCTCTCTCTGAAAGGTCAGCTGATCAGTCGTCTCGTAGTGTATGAATCCATTTAGTTCTTAGCATGTGCTTGGTTTAATATTTATGAATAACAATGTATATGTGTTTTTGTTCAGAGGTATGCCACTGAAAACGCCTTACAATTGGACTATGGTGTTTGTTTTGGTTCGACTGGAAATAAATGACCTACCGACAGTAAGCGATGGAAGCTTAAGTAATTCAACAAACACTACTTACCAGATACTCCTTTATAGGACTGTCCACATCTTTCCCGAAGGTACACAGTAAGGCACTTCAGCAGACACTATTTTCAGATTGACCTCAAGGCTCTAGATAAAAACACAAAAACATAATGCAAAACAGACCCTGCTATGAATGCCTAAATTTCCTCAGTTACCATTATCTTTTATAAATGTTATAAAAGAGTTTTTATCTAAATGACAACAAATCTAATCTAACTGTTAGTTGGTAGCATTAAATATATGAAATGTGTTACACTTGGAATAATACAGTTGAATGAAGCGATTTGACAGACTAAACTTAGCTCTCACTCTTAGCTCCTCCCTTGTTTCTGATTATCTCAATCCGCTTGCCAGGAATCACGGTTGTAGTGAAACAGTTGTAATTTTCAGAAATTCATTATTTATCTTAAAAAAATAAAAACAAACATGCAAATCAATTATGTTACCTTATAAATATGGTATGAGAGCTTAGACACAATCACATACATTTTGAACAGTTCTGGCTCACGCTCTTCCTTTTCATAGGGTATTAATTAACACAGCTGCAATGATTTATTTACATTGCTTAGACAACTTACCTCATCTATGGTGAACAATGCAGAAACCTGTAAAACAGGAATCATTACTTCTTTAGTACACATCGCCTAGTACTTCATCTATTCTCATTTTTATTTATAAGAACTATATTACTAATATCACAAAACATAAAAGCAGTCTATAAACTATAGGTTAAATGTCCAACTTGCTACCAAACCTAAATGAAAACCCTTTAAACAAAGCTACAACGTAACTCATGCTTCCACCAAATCTCACTTCGCTTACGAGTCGGCCTCCGCATTCAGGTCGTTTAACGACGCAAGACCTCCATGAAAATGGAAAAACGCAAATATATGTAGTCCCCAGACGTTATTAAGTCATTAAGTCATAAATGCATACAATTAAAATAAGTATGTATAGATCTGTCATGCTGCTGTCTTCAACTCTTACACTTATGTGTATAAGTGTGAATGACAAATACATTTGATCTGATACACAATGTGGAAAATACGTTTTCAACAAGGTTTTTATTATTAATCTTTTTTCCGGTGTGGTTCTCTGTGATTGGCTGTTTTTGGAAATATGTTTAATAAAATGCTGAATCGTTTTATCTCCACTGTGTTTGAGTGTGTAGAGTTCAAATTCTGGTTCTAGTTCTCTGTGTTTGAGTGTGTAAAGTTCTGGTTCTGGTTCTGGTTCTCTGTGTTTGAGTGTGTAAAGTTCTGGTTCTAGTTCTCTGTGTTTGAGTGTGTGCAGTTCTGGTTCTGGTTCTGGTTCTCTGTGTTTGAGTGTGTAAAGTGCTGGTTCTGGTTCAGTGTGTTTGAGTGTGTAAGGTTCTGGTTCTCTGTGTTTGAGTGTGTAAAGTTCTGGTTCTCTGTGTTTAAGTGTGTAAAGTTCTGGTTCTCTGTGTTTGAGTGTGTAAAGTTCTGGTTCTGGTTCTGTAACAGCAGTAAACTCTACAGTGAGAGGGTCAGTGTGGAGTCTACAGGTTTAGAACCTACATGTGGTTCTGAGATTCACTCTGCGGGACTCTGCAGCTCATTAAGGGTTAAATTAGTTGGGGGCGGTAACCAATCAGGACACGCAGCTGATTCAGTTTAAACGAGCAGAGCGCGAGCAGCGAAGGCGGGAAACGAGTGTTTGAGGTAAAAGAAGCGAACTCGCTGTTTGAAGCTCTGAAAGTCTTTAAACTCCGAACACGCGCCTGAGAAGAGAGTCCAGCAGCTCCGGCTCGGTGGGCTGTTTCTCCGGGAGGCTGGACAGACAGGACCGGCTCTAAACACGGCGGTACCGGACTGTGTGAGGCGGACTGAGGAGATTCGCAGGCTTCGTCTGTGAGTCCAGTCGAGGACGCTCCGCGTTACTGTAAGTCCGAGCTGAGAGTCAGACTCGCTCTAGTTGAACTGCTGGAACTCTTTCTGTATGTTGAGTCAGTAACGCGCTGAAGTTGAGCTGAATGTGGTTCCGAGCAGACCGGACTGAGTTTGTACTGAAAGCTAACAGCTCAGGGATTTAGTGCACGCGGACAGAGAGAGCAGTGAATCGGTTCTGGACTCGTTCTTTGTGTTCTGAGGTAGAACTTCTCACAGAGCGGGTTCTGCTGGAGGACTCTTTCAGAGGACAGGAGGAAATCAGGTTTTGGTAATTCAGAGGTTTTGGCTGCTGAAATAAAATTGAGTTCTAATTAAAATAAATATTTATGCTGGTATGAAGTTTCCTAAAGTGTTTTATCCAGTTTTTCTTCTCGGTCTTACTGAGAGCAGGAAACAGTTTAGGCCACCAGATTTCTGGGTATTATTATATCCTTTTATCTTAATGTAGTGGGTTATTTCTTCCAGATTAAGTTAGTGTTGGTAAATGTACAGATTTGTTTAGGGGCGTCTAAAGATGTAGCTGCAGAGATTAGCTTTGATATTCTTGACTTTTTACATTAATCACATCAGTATTTCTTAATTCATGTGTCCTTAAATTTTCTGAATGTTACTTTTTCTTGATCAATAAGCCAAAATGTTATAGCTGACTGCAGACAGTTGGTATTGTTGCTATAGCAATGGAAGCCTAAAGTAGTGAAGTCTTTTTAATAAGTGTGGTGCGGTTTAATTTAATATAACTTAAAATTTTGAACGCAGTCAGAAAATTTGAAGAAATGTGGAGTCCTTGTCTGATAGTGTTTTAAATCTAATCCAGGTGATGAACCAGGTTTCAGTTTGATAGATCTGGCTGTGTTACACACAGGGCTCTGACTGCTTTATTAATAAAGTTCCCAAAAGCAGATACGATTAATAGGTGTGTGTTCTGTGAAATTAAAGGTCTTGTTATGAAAGTAGAGTAAGCCGATAATTTGTTGGTGATGAAGAGCTGCAGATACCTTTTAAAATCTAAAGTGAATTGGGGGGGGGGGGTGAATTAACTGTTAAGGTGAGTAAACCTGTTTTGTAAATGTAAACAGTTCAGCTTCATTAACCTCTAAACGAATCAGAAGACGAGCTGATGTATCAGACGAAAGTGAGCGTGAACATTGATTTATGGAGAGTGCTGTGATGGAGGTTTAAATCTCAGCCCTGCTGATTCAGTCTAGACCGCCAGTGAAGGTCACCATCTTCCTCTGTAGGTGCTTCTTTCTTCGCTGGCCAGTCTCGCTCGGTCTGCTTTGGAGAGAGAATGTATCACATTTTTCCATGTGATACAACATTTAAAAAAAAAAAAAAAAGTTATGTTTTGTTTCATCTCTTATTTTAGCACATGCAGTTTTTCATCTGGTGTTGATGGGGGTATGGTAGCTTGAAGATGTCTGCGTTGTCTTCTGTGCCATCAGAGACAAGTTTAGATTTACCCTTCACTGGGAGTGAGAAATGCATCTTGGGAGATAGCTGTGTCAGTTCTCCAGTTCAGACAGTAAGTAAACTTGCTGCTGAGCTCAAAATAAAATCTATTTAATTGTTTAATTTGTACAATGTTCTCTGCAACGTAACTAGATTGTAGAAACACAAACACTGGCGATGTCACCAACAAATCAAATATCGAATTAATTGTGAGCTAATTTGGTTGTTAAATTCTTGCACCATTAGCATTGTGTAGCCGGTAGTACATCTGAGGGAAATGCCAGCCCATTGGTAGATGACCTGATCACCATTACATTGCAATGTTCTGATGTGGTATCAGGTTGTGCTGTGTGAGAATTTCAGAGAAGATCTTGGATCGAGTATTTAAAGCTCTTTGGTCCTGGTCAAGCTAGTAAGGAGTTCAGGTGCCTTGAGTCTTATGTTAGTTCAACAAGCTGGACTTCATTGGGTCAGTGGAAGAGCCAAGCTTTATTTACTGTGTTTGACACCATACTTACCAGCTCCTATGGAGCCTAACTGTAGTTAAAAAGTGCTCAGTGCGGAGTTGAGCACCACGTTTCCTTTGGCAGGTTCCACCCGAACAGATCAACAGAGATCTCCTGCAGCAGCTCCAGCCTGTGTCCACAGTAGCCTAGGAGCTGTTTGTGTTTATCTAAGTCAGATTAAAAGGGGGAAGGTCACTTTATGCTGGTTCTCATCTGCTCAGATTGAGCTGACTTGCTGTTCTCTTGCTTTGTGGCAGCTTCCTGTAGACCACTTCAAGGAGGAGATCATCCTGGTGATACTCAACAGTGTGAGGATCGTGGTTGCAGCCCTGACCAGGAGGACTCAAAGTACGCTCTTGGATGACTGAAGGTGCCAAAACATGAGCTTGTGTGACTCACTGTTGACTTTATTTAGATAAATATATGGGTGAATTTTGGGCCTCACTGTGAAACCACAGGAGTAAAAAATGATATGGCTTTTAGTAATATTGTTATATAACATGATGTAATGGGTTTGAATAAGATCCAAAATTATGATTTCACAAAGTGGGCTACAAGGGGTTCTAATATGATCCAAAAGCCATGGTGAGTTTGAAGAGAGGAAAAAAGTGTGTGTGTGTGTGTGTATATATAGATATTTAATTCAAAATTGATAGCAGTGTTTAAAAACATGAGATAATGGGTTTGAATATAATCCAAAACTGTGGTATGATTCTGAATTGGTCAACAATGTAAAAGCTGTGCTGTGATTGTCCAAAACATGATTTGGTGGTCTGTAGCACTGATTTTTGTTTCTTTTCTGCTTGTAAGTGGGCTTTAAGTGTGCATTAAACTTTGTTACAAGGGTGTCTTTCTGAACCTGGAATAAATTGCAATTACTAGCTTCAGGTTTGGTTTCAGGTTAGCCCAAGTTGTGGATTGCGGTAGTGGCCCTTCTAGCCACTAGGTAGCAGTGTTGAGCTGGTATCCTATTCTGGCAGCCTGTAGTGACCTTGTAAACTTTTTGACCCACTCTTTGTCAATGTGGCGACAGTTTCCTTCAATATTGGCTAAATATCTTCTCACTTTCTTTCTACTCTTCATTTCCGACATGAGTTTTTCAACATCTATTCCCTTAGAGTCAGAAGACCCTGTCTGGATCACAGCAAGCACAATGTCAGCTCAGAGCCTCACTTCTTTTCACACTCCCCTCACTGCTCTTCCTGTCTCCCTTTCTTCTTCTAACCTGCACTTATTCCCTCCCTTGTTTCTTGCTTCAACTGTCAAAAGTACCCTTCCCTAATCTGAATTTTTTTTGAAGACGCTAGGGTTAGTGTCTAGCGTCCATATCAGTCTTTTCTTTCCTATCAGTAATTTTAAATGTGCAGTTTATAAAAAAGTTTTTTTTAACCCCACAATCTGCTTCAGGACCCTGACCAGTCTAACTTAAAACCAACGCACTCAACGGTGACTGGGAAGCTCCCGGCAGCAAACCGTCGTTAGTCCTGATTCTTCTTGATCTCTCTTCAGTCATTGTTACAATGAGTCACCGGATCCTCCTGTCTGTCCTCGCCAACCTAGGAATCACTGGCTCTGCATGAAAGTGGCTTGTCCTTTCTAGAGGAGCACACTTACCAGGTAACATGGGAAGTGTCCACATCTGCTCCATGCAGACTCTAGCTGGTGTCTGTTGAGGCTCTGTGCTGCTCCTGTTCTCTTCACTCTGCACTTGTTCTTTTGGTGATGTAATTATCTATCATGCCTTCTCCTACCTGTTTTACTGATGACACTGAACGAGTGTGTCCCTTCCCCCTATCTTATATTCACCACAATCATGCGGTCTCATTTGAGTATCCGTAGATTGATCTGTCTGAATGTTATTCTGGATGATCAGTTATTGTTCTTAGTCCATATTGTGATCCTAACTGGGTTATACAGATGTTTCCTCTGACATCTGATGGATTCTACCTTTTCCCTCTCAGGGAAGCTACCTGGGTGCTGGTCCAGTCTCCATTTTAGGGCTTGATTACTGCAACTTGTTCCTGGCTGGGCCAGCAGAGGGTTGAGCACGAGGGTAGTTTTGACTTGTGTTGATTCCAAGAACCATATGGTCAACAGCACTGTGAACGTGATGAATTTCTAAAAACGTGTGTTTATGTCAAATTGTCTTGATTTAAAAAAAACAAAAAAAACCCAATAAAAATAGCCAATAATGTTGTGATGGGTCTAAAGACATGATTATATAATGGGTTTGATTAGTCCAAAACTATGACGTGGATCTAAAGACATGACACAGTGGGTTTGAACATGATCTTTGATAATTGTGATATAAAAAAAAAAACCTGATAGGTTTAAATAAGGTTCAATATCTATGACTTGGAATCATAATGTTTGAAGGAGGGTGAAAAGAAATGTATATTTGAAAGAGGGTGTAAAATTCTGATTATTATATAGTGGGTAGGACTGAGGTCCTGAATTATGATTCCAAGAAAATTCTACGTTTGAGTATGATCCAAATAAAATGGTAAAATGTCAAATGGGACAGTGGGATTTAAGGTTTAAAAATTGTGATTAATTTAAAACAAGGTATAATGGTTTTGAATGAAGTCAGGGGGGAGGGTGTGAATAAGGTCCAAAGTTGATTTAAAAAAGAGATAATGGGTTGAAGTTGGATCCATTATTATGATGATATTCCAAAGACCCAATAAAATTGTATAATGATTCTGACATATGGTGGTCAGGATCACTTTAAAGATTCAAATTAAATGTGTATGTGTAAAACATGTGATGTTTTAATGAGGTCACTAAATATGATCTGATTTCTAAAATTAGATATTGGGTGTGAATAAGGTAAAAAGAAACATGACCATGGCAACACCCCTCAAATGTCTTGTGGTTTGAAAAACAAATGTTTTGAATGCAGCCCCAGGTTATGGTCGCAAAACATGATTCTAATGTAAAAAGTTGTACTCAACATTTCTGTTCCCTTATTGTAAACTTAAATATCCTGAATAAGCCCACATTGGACAGGTCTGACACTAGCAGCTACTGACCGGTACCACTTTTTGCTTTCCTGTCAATCATTTGTTTTTAATACTCTGTCTATAATAATGTTTTTCTTACCCAGAACCTGCTGCAGGACCCCAACCAGTCTGTCTTCAAATCAGCATAAGTTCTGACTGTCTGAAATGTGACCTGATTCCGAAACATGCGATAGAATTGAGTTAAATGAGGTCCAAAGTTGTAATATGTAATGTTTGAAGGAGGTTCAAAATGGAGTCAAAAAACATATGGTGGGGTTTAACACAATTTGAATGAGGTCAAACATTGTTGTGACTAAAGAAAAAATTAGTTTGAATATAATACAAAATTGTAATATGAATATTTAGCTTGCATATGCAAGTCCAGAAATGTGATGTTTGAATGAGGTCAAAAACTGACTTAAAAAAAAAAAAACAAGATCTAATGGGTGTGAATTCCACAATTGTGATGATTCCAAAACCATCACGTGTCTGAAATTGTGCTGGTCCACAGTTGTGATGAGTCTAAAGACATGTTACAGTGGGTTAAAACATGATCCAAATAATATGGTTTAAGGCAGTCAAAATTGTGATATGATTGTGTGCCCAAGTCCAAAATTGTGGTGATATTCCAAAAACGTGATTGGTCTAAAATTGACAGGATTCCACGAATATATGGTGGTCTGCAGCAGCATCCGGCTTTAAATATGCAAATCCAAAAACACTTGTAACAGATTTAAATGAGGTCCACAATAGTGATGTGGTTGAAAAATGGCATGTGATTACAAAAACACAATATAATGGGTGTGAATGAGGTGTGTCCTAATTTGTGGTGCCAAAAACATTATAATGTAGTTTTACTCTACATATTTGTTGCATTGTCAACAGTCAGTTCCCTTCAGTCTTGGTTAAGTATCCTCTGATCTTAATTCTATTCCTGTATCTTCATTCACCCCCCTTCTCCCCCCCCCCCCCCCCCCGTTCTAAATACTCTTCCCCAACCAGACTTTTCTCCATCTTAAAGCTCATGGTGAACAGCTGAGACGGCAGCAGTCACCCACTGTCTCTCCAGCCTTTTCTTACCCATCAGTAACTTTTCAGTGTGCTGTCTATAATCCTTTGTCTTTCTTACCCAGAATCTGCTCCAGAACCTCAACCAGTCTGACTTAAAACCAATGCACTCAACAGAAACCTCATAGTGATGACTGAAGCTCCAGGCACCAAGATCAGCCAACCTGTCATCAATTCTGATTCTTCTTGACCTCTTTGCAATTTTTGACAGTGAAACACCAGATCTTCCTGTCTGTCCTTGCTAGTCTTGAAGTCACTGGCTCTGCATGGATGTGGTTTGAGTCCTTTCTTGAGGAGCGCCCTTACCAGCTAACATGGAAGGGGTCTGCATCTTCATGCAGGCTCTTCAACAGTGTGAAGGCCCCGTGCTGCTCCTCTTTGCTTCACTCTGCAGCTGTTTTCTTGGTGACATAATTATCTATCATGGCTACCTCTGTTTAGCTGTTTTACCCTCCACGTTCTTTCTCAGGATGCTACCCGGGTGCTGGTCCAGTCACTTGTCCTTTCAGGTTTGATAACTGCAACCTGTTCCTTGCTGGTCTTCTGTGGGCCGGAAGACACTTGCATTTAAAACTTGTGTGTGTTTCTTTCTAGGTATCAGAATGGGAATTATTTCTAGCAGTATATGAGCGTAAGGGTTGTTTGTACCAGAACAAGATATATTCTTTGACTAAACATGAAGTACTGTAGTGTGTTGCTTTGGATGAGTGTCTGTTAAAAGCCATAGAAGTTCAGCTTCAATGTACAAGTGTTAGTCTAAAAACATCATATAATGGGTGTGTAAGTGGACTAAAATTGTGATTTGAATCCAAGAACATGATTTGGTGGTCAACAACAGTTTATATGTTCAGTGTAGATGTGGAATAGTAATAATGGGTTTAAATAAGCTCCAAAAATGTGACACAATTTCATAGAATATTCTATAATGCTTTTAAAGAGGGTCAAAATTGGTGGTCGTTGCAAAAACTTACAAGGTTTTCAATACCTGTTCCTTCACCTCAGAGTTAGAAAACACTGTCTTCTTCACAGGAAGTGCAGTGCCAGTAATCTTATCTATCCCCCATGGTTGTCTCATTCTTAGACCAGGATGGTAGGTGAATCTCCCATTCTCCAAGAAAGGCTGGCAGGGGTGGTGGCACAGGTCTGCTTTTGTCTAGAAAGTGGTGCCTCGCACTCATTCTCTCATTTCTCTATTTTCTCTTTCAGTGCACAGAACAGGCCACTTTGTTGATCTGAATTTTAGCAGACTCACTCCTGTGCTGGATATCACAGTAATCTGCTTTTACTGCTCAGGTAATCACTTTCTTTTGCATGCTTCCATCATGTTCTTCCTTTACTCGGCATGAACTGCACTAGCTCTCTAGCTTGAACGATTTTAATGCCTTCCCCCCTTTTTCCTTCTTTGATTCACATCCTGAAGAGACTCAGACATTAGCAGCTTCCAACTGATCCCCTTTTTGTCCTGTCAAACTTTTCAAAGTATAGTCTATAATCAGTTGTCTCTTCTCACCCAGAACCTGCCACAGGACCCCAACCAGTCTGGCTTTAAACCAACACTCAACAGAAACTGCCCCATAACAGTGACAGAGAAGCTCTAACTAGCCGGTCATCAGTTCTGATTGTTGACCCCTCAGCAGTTCAACAAGTGACTCCTATTGGTCCTTGCCATCCTTGGAAACTGTCTGCATCTGGAGGAGCACTCTCACCAGGTAACATGGGTAGGATCTACATTTTGCTGCATGCAGTCTCTTCACCAGAGTCTGAAGGATTTGTTCTGTTTTTTGTCTTGTTTTCACTCTACACCTCTCTTGGTGGGGTAAGTATCTCTCAAAGATCCTTCCTACGCTGATGACACCTGACTTGAAGCATAGCTCGGTTCGACCCGCCATCCTCCAAGATACCTGGAATACAAGCATAGAGACTTTTCACGGTCCAAACAGCACTTTCTCACAGTCTCTAAAAAGGATTCATTGAAATAAATTTTTAACTATAGGTAAGAGTACTTCCTGGCCGTCTCACCTATCCTGTATTTATTCATGTATTTGTTTGTCTAGGTATTACTCAGAAATAATATCTAATGCTGTGTTTGAGAGAGTAGTTTGAACTTGAACCTTTTCTACAATCTAAAAGTGTGTTCTTTAACTATTCAAGGATTCAAGGATTCAAGGAGACTTTATTGTCATTCGCATCACATGTGGTACATGGGGTGGAACGAAATTGTGGTACCCAAGGACCCAGTTTTACCCAGACAGCAGTACTTAAATAAATAAAATAAACATAAATATATAAAATATATGAAAATAAAATAAACAGGAATGGAGAAGGTAGCAGCGGAGTGTATTAAAGTGACTGGTGTCGTAAAAGTGTCAGTGCAGTAAAAGTGTCAGTGCAGTGGTTCCACTAAGTGGCGTTTAAAAGTCTTACAGCTTCCGGAATGAAGCTGTTCCTCAGTCTGTTCGTTCTACACTTAACGCTCCGCAGCCTCCTGCCTGAGGGGAGCGGGACAAACAGTGAGTGTGCTGGATGAGTGGGGTCCTTCATGATGCAGGTGGCCCTCTTCCTGCATCTGGAGGTGTATATGTCCGTGGTGGTGGGGAGGCTGACTCCGACAGACCTCTGTGCAGCCTTCACCACCTTCTGCAGAGCTTTCCTGTCTGCAGCAGAGCAGCTTCCGTGCCACACGTTGATGCTGGAGCATAGAACGCTCTCCACCACACATCTGTAGAAGGAGGTGAGGACCGAGCTCCCGAGCCCAGCTCGCCTCAACCGCCTGAGGAAGTAGAGCCGCTGATGTGCCTTCCTGACCAGGCTGGAAGTGTTGTTGCTCCAGGTGAGGTTGTTGCTCAGGTGAACACCCAAGTACCTGTAGCTGGAGACCATATATATATAACTATACATATATATAACTATATATATAACTATACACCAATCATTAAAGTAAGTTGCTCTGGGTAAATTTTGAATGCCACAAATTCAAATGTAATTGAAAGTTCAATTGAGCTGATTCTAAAAACAAAATGGGGGTCCAAAGACACATTTTGAAGGTCTACAATTTTCAGGAACAATAACCAAAAAGATATACATTTGACTTTTTTTTTTTTTATTGAAATCTTCTGAACTGTGGTGCACTGTAAATGTTAAATTCACATGTACAAACACATTTATGCCCAACATATGGTGGACAGCAGCACTGTAAAAGGTCAATTTTTTTAAGTCCAAAACATCATTAAAAGTGTTTGACCTAAAGTGGGGAAAAGAACATGTAGTTAATTTAATGGGTTTGAAATAAATCCAATATTGTATGATCTTTAAAAAAAAGGTGAATTTAAATGAGGTCCATAATTGTGACCTGTTTACAAAAACATTATAGGATGTCTGGTGGAAATGATACGATTCCAAGAAAAATTGTTTGAATGGGGATATAACGCGTTTGAATATGAAAAATGGTGCTTATGGTGTGCTAAAGTGCAAAAACATTGAAGTTTGAGTCTAGACATGTTTGAAAGAGGTCCTAAATGTGTCCTAATACATAAGGGTTTGAGTACAAATGCATGGTCTTTTGTTTGAAGAAGGCCCAAACTTGTGATACAATTTCAAGAAACTGTTACAGTGGGTTTGAGTGTAATAAGTTTAAATATTAACCAATATTGTGTCTAAAGACACGTTTGAAGAAGGTTTCAAAAGAGAAGTCCAAATATAATGGGTTTTAATATGTTGGTCCATAAACCTGTAAAGCTTCAGCTTGTGTACAAATCCAAAGATGTGACCATATGGGTTTAAATGAGGTCCAAAGTTGTGATGTGATTCCAAAAACATATGATGGGTTTGAATAAGGTCTACAATTGTAAAGCACTTTCAAAATATGATACAGGTTTAAACAAGGTCCAATATTGTCATGCAAGTCCAAGATTGTGATGTTCCAATATATGTTGGTCTGCAGCACTGTAAAGGTTCAGCTCACTGTGTAATTCCAAAAACATGATGTAATGGTTAAGAATAAAGTAAAAAAAAGATGATAATGGATTTGATTAAGGTACAAAATAGTGATGTACGTTTGAAGTGATAGGTTTTAATGTGGTCCACAGTTGAAGTGTGATTCCAAAAATATAAAATTGTCTGGATTTATAAATTTTCTTTGGTTTCAATTGTCTAAAAAAGAAATATTTCAAGGTTCTAAAATTGTGATGTTTCCAAGGTCATGATATGGTGATCAGCAGCACTGTAAATGTTTTGCTTAAATGTGGTGTTAAGTGCAAAAACAGGTTTGAAGGAGCTCCAGAAAATATGTATTTAAGACAGTTGTAATAATCCAAAAAGTATTGATTGAGGTCCGAAGTTGTGATGTGATTTAATGAGGTATGAAAATGATGATTCTAAGAACATATGGTGCTCAGAAATACTATAACCATTCAGTTTAAAGGTGCACGTCCAAAAATATAATGGGTCTGAGGTCCAAAAATGTGGTGTTTTCAAAAACAATGTTTCCATAATGTGCCAAAATAGTGGTGGTTTTAAGAACTTAAAGAAAGGCCCAAAGTTGTGAGGAATTCAAAAAATATGATAAAATGGGTTTGACTGTCAAAGACATGTATTCCAAAAATATGATGTAAATCCAGATACATGATGGATTTGAATGTGGTCCAAAATCTAATGGGTGTGAATGGGGTGGTGGATGTAATTGTGTTATTGTATTATTTATATTCTTTTTTTTTTTTTATTAAGTCCAGGATTGTGATGGTCCAAACACATGGTTGTAATGTGACTAGCTGTACTCAGGTATTTAACTGTGACAATGAATTTAACAAAAATGCTATCTTGCTACACAGAGCTTAGACCCTGACAGGAAGCGCAATGCCACAAATTTAAAATCTTTACTTCCCATGTTTTTTTTTTTCTTTTTTTTTTTCTTTTCTTTCCCCCACCTCATAACTTGCCCACAGAGCTAGATCTTGTCTTCATTATAGGAAGCACAATTCCAGTCTCCATCTCATCTGTTGGTTAGGGTTAGCCCTAACCTTAACCCATAGTGGTTATGTTTTTGGACCAGAGTGCTACATTTGACTCTGGAATTGCTCATTTGCAGTTCAGAAGGCAGATTTCATCCCAGCCTTAGCATCCTGTCATTCATTCACTGTGCTTCTTGGCTTTAATGGAGACTTGCATCTCCCCCAAGAAAGCGGCAACTCCAAGGACCCCATGTTCCGCCTTTTTAACGTCTCCTATTTTCTGAGACAGACTGGCAGTTTTAGTGGCAAAGGTTGCTTTTGTCTAGAAAGTCTCTTTACTTCTTTGCCCTCAACCTGTTTTCTCCAACACAGAGCAGGCAACATTCTATACTGAATTCAAGCAGATGTATTCCTGTGCTGGATGTCACAGTTAACACTTTCACTGCTCAGATAATCACTTTCTTTTGCACTCTTCATTGCTGCTCTTCAAGTCCTTATCATCTCATGTTCTTCCTTCACTCATTATAACTTGCATTTATTTTCTCTCAGCTTTTGCTTCAGTTGTCCTTTCTAACCTTGTCTCCTATTTTTATAGCAGCTCCTGGCATCAAGAGCTGTCAACCTGTAATTGGTTATGGTTCTTGATTTCTCTGCAGTCTTAAACACGGTGAACCATAAGATCTTCCTGTCTGCATCGCAGTTGTTTGAGTCTTAGCTGGAGGATAGCGCTGCACCATGCAGACTCAATACCAGTGTCTGTCAAAGCCCTGTGCTGCTCTTCTCTTTTCACTCTACACTGAAATGGTCAGCCGAACTCCAAGTGCTTGCTGGTAAGTTGAGTTTTTACTTCCTTTTGATTCTGTCTGTTGGTTACAAAACTATTTCTGGATCTAAAGTATATTGTAATTGTTGGTTTCAGGTTGCCTTAAGATGTGACTTGCAGGACGTGGCCTTAATAGACATTAGTCAAATATTCTGGAGGTTTTCTTTACTAGCAGTCTGTAGTAACAAGATGTATTCACCATGTCTTAAATTTCCACTAAATAGATTTATTTGTTCTTGTATATTTTGTTTTTACTTCAAACAGTTGGAGTAGTTACTTAGTTGGAAGAGTAACCTTTGCCACAGAAAGCACAATAGAAAAAAACACGATGCAGTGTGTCCAATTGTGATATCAAAATATCAGCATACAATGGGTTTGATTAGTCTTTTACTAGTTTGGTGTGAGGTGCATAAATAAACATACATTTTTGCTTTAACAATATTGGTGAGATCTATGTAATGTTAGGTTCAGAAATGTGATGCAGTGTGTTCAAAGCTTATTCAAAATTATGAGCATTATGACTGTTCAGATGCAAGATATAGTTTGAACACGAAATATAGCATGTAAGTATGTTGGAATATGAGCCAAAAATGATAGCAGTGTGCCAAAAGCAATTGTAAAAGTACTTCTTTGAGTGTCAGTGTATGTCAAACATGTTTTTATGGGTTTGTGATTCCAATAACAAGTGTTTCAAATGAGGTCCGAAATTGTGATGAGTCCAACAACATATGGTCAACAGTACTGTAAATGTGGTGTTTTTCCAAAAGCATCATGTAATGTCCAAAATCTTTAAGGGATATCCATAATTACCTGTTCCATTGTCATGATTCCAAGAAATTGATTTAAATATCCAAAAGACATGATAAAATGGATTTGAATGTAAACTAAAATGGTGGTGTGCCAAGGTCCAAAGACATGAGTTTGAATGAGGTTAAAAATGATGTAAACCAAATACCTGTCCACAAAAAAGATAATGGGTTCTGTTTAAATTGATCCATAATTGTAATGCAATTCCAAAACCACGATAAAAGGGTTTTAATGAGGTAAAATTGACATGATTCCAAAAACACATTGTGGTCAGCATCACTTTGAAGGTTTAGCTTAACAGTTTGTGTAAACATGTGATGGGGGTTTTAATGAGGTCACAAAATGAGGTATTGTGTATGAGTGAGGTAAAACATTATCTTTAAGAAACAAAAAAGCCCTCAAATGTGTTGTGGTGGCTTCAAAAACAGTAAATGTGCTTGGATGAGGTCATATGGTCCAAAAATGTGATTTTATAATATCAATTGTACTCATTATTTTTGAGTTTTTCATTGTGAACACAAAAGGTCCCTTTAACCTTTTGGGTAAGTGTCTTATTACTTCTGTCCTGTTCCTGTTTTGCCTTTGTCTAAAGAATGGTGCTTCAGCTCACTCGGTTTTCTCTCTTCCAACTCCCAGAGCAGGCAGTATTCTAAACCTGAACTTCAGCACCTACCCCTGCACTGAATATCACAGTAGCCTTCTTCACTGCTCAGATCCTCACTTTTCACCGTCTCTTGCTCCTCCTGGATGTCATCCAATCATGTTCCTCATTAACTCCCTCTTCAATAATATAATGGGTTTGAATATGGTTCAAAATGGTGACAGTGTGCTGAAGTTTTAAAAACATGAGGTCCAAAATTCTGGTGTTTCCAAAAACGGGATGGGTTTGAATAAAGTCCAAAGTTGACAGGATTCCACAAACACATGGTGGTCAGCAGCAGCGTTCAGCTTTAAGTATGGAAGTCCAAAACAACGTTGTAACTGGTTTCAATAACCCAGTCCACAATTGTCATGTGGCTCAAACATGTGATGTGATAACAAAAACACTATGTAATGGGTGTGAATCAGGTCCATAACTCCAAAAACATGATTATAATGTAAATTGTTTTATTCAACATTTTTGTTGGGTTTGTCATTTGTGACTTTCATTTTAGCCTTGGGTTAAAATCCCTTCTGTTTCAATCTATTTAATTACTTTATCACTAATTACTAAATACTGTTTCTCTCACCACAGAGTTTGAAGGCCCTGTCTTTCACAGGAAGGGCAATGCCAGTAACCTCTAGGGTAACCTTAACCTTTTAACAAACCCCCGCACTATCACTGTAACCCCCTTCACTGCTCAGAGCCTCACTTATTTTGTAACCTGCACTGCCTCCTTATGCTAACTTGCTATCCTAAATACTCCTCTTTGCCAGCCAGGCTGCTTTTTTTTTTTCTCCATCCTGAAGAAGCTCTTGCTGACAGCATGCGACAGCAGCAGCTACCCACCGTCTCCTCAGGCTTTTCTTACCGATCAGTAACTTTTGATTGCGCAGTCTATAATCAGTTGTCTCTTTTTCTTACCCAGAATCTGCTCCATGACCCCAACCAGTCTAACTTAAAACCAATGCACTTAATAGAAACTGCCCTCATAGCGATGACTGAAGCTCCAGGCACCAAGAGCAGCCAACCTGTCATCGATTCTGATTCTTCTTTACCTCTCTGCAATCTGACACCTTAAATCACCGGATCCTCCTGTCTGTCCTCACTAACATTTGAATCACTGGCTCTGTATGGATATGGTTTATGTCCTTTCTGCAGGAGCACACTTACCAGGTAACATGGACATCTTCTCCATGTGAGCTCTTCACCGCTGTCAGTCAAGGCTCTGTGCTTCTCTTTTTCACTTCACTCTGTACCCATACTCTTGGTGATGTAATTATCCATCATGGCTTCTCCTACCCCTGTTTAGCTGTTTACACTCAACATTCTTTCTCAGGATGCTACCCAGATGCTGGTCCAGTCACTTATTTCAGGTTTGATAACTGCAGCTTGTTCCTGGCTGGTGTTTTGTGAGCTGGCAGACACTTGCATTTAAAACCTGTTGTTTCTTTCTAGGTATCAGAATGGGTCATTGGTTTTTAGCAGGATTTAAAGGTTGTTTGTACCATAGATAGATAGATTCTTTGACTAAACACAAAGTACTGTGGTATGTTTCTTTCGCCAAGAGTCTCTGCTTAAAGCCATGAATGTTAACGTCAAGCTTCAGTGTAGAAGTGTAAGTCTTAAAACATAATGTAATGGGTTTGGAAGAGGGCTAAAAGTGGTGCTCCACTCTCATTTTCTCCTTCAGTGCACAGAGCAGGTAACGTTGTTGATCTGAATTTCAGCACTCACTCCTGTGCTGGATATCACAGTAATCTGCCTATACGGCTCAGGTAATCACTTTCTTTTGCGTGCTTCTGTCATGTTCTTTCTTTACTCAGCATGACCTGCACTTACTCCCTCCCTTGTTTCTAGCTTGAACTATTCTAAATTTCTTCCCACCACTTTTTTTTCCTTTTTGGTTCACATCCTGAAGAAGCTCATTAGTAGCTACCAGCTAGTATCCCCTTTTTTGTCCTGTCAAACTTTTCAAAGTATAGTCTATAATCAGTTGTCTCTTCTCACCCAGAACCTGCCACAGGACCCCGACCAGTCTGGCTTCAAACCAACACTCAACAGAAACTGCCCCATAACAGTGACGGAGAAGCTCTAACTAGCCGGTCATCAGTTCTGATTGTTGACCCCTCAGCAGTTCAACAAGTGACTCCTATTGGTCCTTGCTAACCTTGGAAACACTGTCTGTCTGCATCTGGAGCAGTGCTCTTACCAGGTAACATGGGTAGGATCTACGTTTTGCTCCATGCAGTCTCTCCACCGGAGTCTGAAGGCTTCATTCTGCTTGTCTTGTTTTCACTCTACACCTCTCTTGGTGGGTAAGTATCTCTCAAAGATGCTTCTTATGCTGAAGACACCTGACTAATGATGTTCTTTCCAACTTTTGTTGCTCAGTTTGGCTGGTGCATATTGGTATGTCTGATATTTATGAAAAGATGTCGGACAACTTATCAGCTGAAGTTCAATATGAGCGAGTTGGAGTTGTTAGTTTCTTGGACTACAGGTCCTTTGCCATCTAATTTTAGAAATACCATGATTGTTCTGTCTAAAGATGCAAATATCTTGGTGCGATTCTGGATGACCAGTTATTGTTCAGTCCGTATTGTGATAACTCGGTCATACACTTATCTTTTTTTACAACATCTGGTGGATTTGACCCTTTCTCAGAATGGCACCCTGATGCTAGTACAGCCTCTAAAAGCTTGAATATTGCAACTTGTACCTGGCTTGTCTTCTGCAACTGATCCAGAATGCAGCAGCATGGCTTGTCTTGAATCTTCCAAATTCACTTATGTTACCTGCATTGCTGTGTTCCCTTCGTCAGATACCTGTAGCTGGACCAGCCCCTCCCAACTTTTATAGCAACAGTCAAAAATTTACACTTGAATCATAGCTCAGCTAGACATGCCATCCTTCAAGTCACATGTAATACAAGCATAGAGACTTTTTGCTGTCCTGGCATGTAAGTGGTGTATTTACTGTCCAAACAGCACTTTCTCACAATCTTTAAAAAGCATCCATTAAAATAAAGTCGAGGTAGGACTGCTGCCTGGACATTGCACTTATATTGTCTTAATTATTAGCATTAGTGCCTTTTTTCTGACTGTGTTTGAGATAAAGAGTAGTTTGGACTTGAACCTTTTCTACTACCTAGAAGTGTGTTATTTAACTATACACAAAGCCTTAATGCAAGTTGCTCTGGGTAAAATTCAAATGCCGCAAATACAAATGTACTTTAAACTCGTGTTTCATTTAAGCTGAACTTTCAAGATGACAAAGTTTGAGGTGATTCTAAAAACAAAATGGGGGTCCAGAGAGACATGTTTGACGGAGGTCTACAATTGTAATGGTTTCAGAAATATGGCATAATGGGGTTGAACATGACCCGGAAGATATATATTTGAATAGGTTTTTTTTTTTGTCTTCTAAACTATGATGTACTGTAAATGTTTGTTAAATTCACATGTACAAACACATATGCTCAACATATGGGGGACAGCAGCACTGTAAAAGTTCAACTTGGACATTTAAGTCCAAAACATGATTGAGGTTTTAAGGTGATATAGTGAATTCAATGGGTTTGAAGGAAGTCCAATATTGTGATATGAATCTAAAAACATGATTGTGAGTTTGAGGTCCATAGTTGTGATATGATAACACATTTGGATATGAACCAAAATTGTGCTAATGGTGTGCTGAAGTCCAATAACATTGAGGTTTCAGTCTAAAGACATTTTGAAAGCGATCCTAAATGAGTCTAAATACATAATAGGTTTGAAGACAAGTTTGAGTACAAATACATTGTATAATGTTTGACAGGCCCAAACTTGTGATATTCAAAACTGTTGCAATGGGTTTTGCAACCAAAAAGGGGAAAACAGAATGGATTTGAGTTGGGTATACTAGGTTTAAATGTAAACCAAATGGTTGTTAGTTTGTGCTGAAGTCCAGACACATGACTGAATGATGTGCAGTATTGTGTGATTCTAAAGACATGTTTGAAGGAGGTTTCAAAAGATGAGTTTTTGTAATATAATAGGTTTTAATTAATTTTAAAATTGTGATATTCCAACATATGTTGGTCAGTAAACCTGAAAAAATTCAGCTTCTGTGCAAATACAAAGATCATATGGGCTTGAATGAGGTCCAAAGTTGTGACGTGATTCCAAAAACATGATGTGATGGGTTTTGAATGAGGGTCTACAATTGTAACAGCAATTTCAACATATGATACGGGTTTAAAGGAAGTTCTATTGTCATGCAAGTCCAAGATTGTGATGTTCAACGTATATTAGTCTGCAGGCGCTGCAAAGGGGGGTCTGTCAGCACTGTAATGTGTGTGAATTAAATACAAAAAATAAACAGCATATAATGGGTTAAATGTTAAAAATAGTGTCTTTGTCTGGTTTGAATGAATTTTGTTTGGTTTCAATTGTCTAAAAAAGATTCAAGGTTCTAAAAATTGTGAGATGATTCCAAGGGCATGATATGGTGATCAGGACACTGTAAATGTTTTGCTTAAATGTGGACTTGTAATTGTAAAAACAGGGTTTGAAGGAGATCCAAAAATAGATGTGATTCCAAAACATAATATGCGGTTTGAATAAGGTCCAAAAAGATGATTCCAAAAATATGTATTTGAGGATGGAGTCCAAAGTTGTAATGAATCCGAAAAGCGTGACCTAAAGGGATGGAATGAGGTTCAAGGTTGTGATGTGATTCCGAAAACAGTGTTTTAATAACCCTAGATCTGAAATGGATGATTCTAAGAACGTGGCATTCAGAAATACTAACCATTAAGTTTAAAGGTGCACGTCCAAAAACAGTAGATCTGAGGTCTAAAATGTGGTGTTTCCAAAAACAATGTTATCAATATTGTTCCAAAGTTGTGATTTTACGAACTTCAAGTAATTTATGAATGATGGCCAAAAGTGGTGATATGATTCCAAAAAGCATGTCAAATGGGTATGATGGTCAAAAAGGCAGGATGTGGTCCAAATATGGGACATGATTACAGAAACAAGAATGGATTTGAAGTTGGTCCAAAATGTGATTCCAAAGAGAGAAGGGTGTGAATGAGGTATGGTGATTAAAAAAAAAACATATTTGAATGAAGTCCAGGACTGTGATGGTTTAAAAAATGATTGTACTCGGGTATTTAACTTTGTGTTGACAAATTTGACAAAAATGCTATCTTGCTCTACAGAGCCTGAAGACCCTGTCGTCATAGGAAGTGCAATGCCAGAAAAGGTCTTATGTATTGGGAGCTTGAAGTCCAAAAAAGTTAAATGACTACTCCAACATTACATGATGTTTTTGGAATGTCCAAAATTGTGGTGTTTTCAAAACCATTAAGTATGTTTGTATATTGTCCCAAATCGTGGCAAGTAAAAAAAAATCTAATAAGTTTTAATTTTTTCTTTTACTATTTTAAAGTTATTACCCCTGTGTTTTTTCAGTTTGTCTTGGTTTTATTATTCATTTTTTAAATTAAAATGTACTTTATTTATACATGTCCTGTTCAGCTATTTATTTATTCCAGTCTTATTCTTTATTTTATTCTCTTATTTTGTTTGCCATCTTTTATGATTCAACATGGTGGTCTTGTCACTCTGTTTACATAATTTTTCATTTCCTATATTAGTTTATTTTATTTATGTATTTATATATATATATATGGTGGGGTGTTTTTTTTTTTTTTTTTTTTTTTTTTTTTTTTTGTGGGGTGTTTGGTGGTTTTTTTTTTTTTTTTTTTTTTAACTTTTTGAATGTTCAGTCAATTAATCCCCCCCCCCCCCCATAGTGACACTCATAGCAGCTCCAGGCGTCAAGATCTGTCAACCGATCGTAATTAATGGTTCTTCATGATTTTGCTGCAGTCTTCAAAACAGTGAACGGTAAGATCCTCTTGTCTGTCTTGTTCACCTTGGAATTGATGGCTCTGCATCTCAGTTCTTTGAGTCCTAGCTGGAGGATAGCTCTGCACCATGCATACTTTATACCAGTGTCTGTCAACGCCCTGTGCTGCTCTTCTCTTTTCACTCTACACTGAAATGGTCAGCCGAACTCCAAGTGCTTGCTGGTAAGTTTTGCGTTTCACGTGCTTTGATTCTGTCTGTTGGTTACAAAGCTATATTTCAGGGTCTAGAGTATATCATTATTGTTTTATTTCAGCTTGCCTTGTGGGGAGTGGCCTTACTAGACAAATATATTCTGGAGTAACGAGATGTACTCAACATCTTCCTGTCAACGCAGATGGTAAGCTTAAATTTCCACTAAATATATTCTCACGTTCTTGTATATTTTCAGTTGTTTTTACTTCCAAGAGTTTCTATACCTTCCTACCTTTGCCTCAGGAAGCACAATAGGAAAAAACACGATTCAATGCGTCTGAAATTGTGATATGATTGCAAAATCGGCGCGTAATGGGTTTGACTAAGGTTAATGATTATGATATGAATGCATAAACATACAATTTTACTTAACATTAACAGTATTGCTGCCATCTATGTAAAGTTCAGAAATGTGATGCAATGATTCAAAATTGTGATATGAGCATTATGACTGTTCAGATGCAAGATAAAGTTTGAAGATGAAAGGGGGTTGAAATATGTGCCAAAAGTGATAGTGTGCCAAAATCCAAAAACAATTGTTTTGATAAGGTGCAAAATGGTGATTCTAAACGGTGTGGTCAGAAATATTGTGAAACTTTGAATGTGCACGTGTCCAAAAACGTTTTCATGGGTTTAAATAAAGTTCAGATTTTGTGATGTGATTCCATAAACAAGTGTTCCAAATGGGTTCCAAAACTATGGTTTTTCCAGAAATGTATTTGTTTAAATGGGATGCAAAACTGTAATATGATCCAAAAATGTTTTCTAATGGGTTTGTATATGGTTCAAAATGCTGATATCAAAAACATTTAATGGGTTTGATTATGATGTTCTTTTTCTTGTTGCTAATGATGTAAAAGCTCATGTTTAAATTTCAGTGTACATTTTCAAAAATTATGCAATGGGTTTGGAGATCTTTAGTTGTCACTGTTCCAATGTGCTGTTGGTTTGAAGGAAGCCTTAAAATTGTCCCATGGTTCTAACAATGCAATGTAAGAGATTTAAAAGATGTTTGAAATGGTGCTGTTTCAACAATGTAAAGTGATGTCTTTTGAAGGAGTTGCTGAGTTGTGCCATGGTTGCAACTGCTATGGGTGATGAAGGCCTAAAATTTTCTCATGGTTCCAACAATGTAATATAAGGAGTTCGAAAGAGAGCTAAATTTGTGCCATGGTTCTGCAGGCTGAAGTTCATATAGTGTCTTGCCTCAAAAGTGTTAAATTTTAGCTATGCCGTCCATGTCCAGATTGCATTCAACAGAACTTTGCCTGTGTTCATTCTTCTTTCCAACAACAAAACTTCACAATGCAGAGGTAAAATGCTATCAGAGGGTGAACTGTTTGTGGTGAAGCACCCAACATTACAATTTCAAAAAAATGAAAGGTTTGAAAGAGGTCTGAAATTGTGCTATGGTTCCAACACTGTGAAATAATGACTTTGAAAAAGGTGCTG
>CM038728.1:294796-377296 GCA_021613375.1 Megaleporinus macrocephalus
ATTGCTTTACAATTGTAGATCTCATTCAAATCAATCACGTTTTTAGAATCACGTCACAACTTTAGACCTCATTCAAGCCCATATGATATTTGGATTTGTACAGAAACTGAATTTTTACAGGTTTACTGACCAACATATGTTTGAATATCACAATTTTAAAACCTATTATATTACAAAAACTCATCTTTTGAAACCTCCTTCAAACATGTCTTTAGAATCACCACAGTACTGCACATCATTCAATCATGTTTCTCGACTTCAGCACACTAATACCACCCATTTGGTTTACATTTAAACCCATTATACCCAACTCAAATCCATTCCATGTTTTTCCTTTTTGGTTGTAAAACCCATTGCAATTGTTTGAAATATCACAAGTTTGGACCTTCAAACAATATACCATGTATTTGTACTCAAACTTGTCTTCAAACCTATTATGTATTTAGACTCATTTAGGATTGCTTTCAAAATGTCTTTAGACTGAAACCTCAATGTTATTGGACTTCAGCACACCATTGGTTCATATCCAAATGTGTTATCATATCACAACTATGGACCTCAAACTCACAATCATGTTTTTAGATTCATATCACAATATTGGACTTCCTTCAAACCCATTGAATTCACTATACAACATTAGTCAGGTGTCTTCAGCATAAGTAGTATCTTTGAGAGATACTTACCCACCAAGAGAGGTGTAGAATGAAAACAAGTCAAGCAGAATAAAGCCTTCAGACTCCGGTGGAGAGACTGCATGGAGCAAAACGTAGATCCTACCCATGTTACCTGGTAAGAGCGCTCCTCCAGATGCAGAGAGCCAGTGTTTCCAAGGTTAGCAAGGACCAATAGGAGTCACTTGATCCCTCTGCAGTTCAACAACAATCAGAACTGATGATCGGCTAGTTAGAGCTTCTCCATTACTGTTATGGGGCAGTTTCTGTTGAGTGCTGGTTTGAAGCCAGACTGGTTGGGGTCCTGTGGCAGGTTCTGGGTGAGAAGAGAAAGCTGATTATAGACTATACTTTGAAAAGTTTGACATGACAAAAAAAAGGGGATACTAGCTGGTAGCTACTAATGTCTGAGCTTCATCAGTATGTGAACCAAAAAGGAAAAAAAAGTGGTGGGAAGAAATTTAGAATAGTTCAAGCTAAAAACAAGGGAGGGAGTAAGTGCAGGTCATGCTGAGTAAAGGAAGAACATTATGAAAGCATGCAAATGAAAGTGATTACCTGAGCCATATAGGCAGATTACTGTGATATCCAGCACAGGAGTGAGTCTGCTAAAATTCAGATCAACAATGTTACCTGCTCTGTGCACTGAAGGAGAAAATGAGAGCGGCGTGAAGGGCCACTTTTAGCCCTCTTCCAAACCCATTACATTATGTTTTAAGACTTACACTTCTACACTGCTTAAAGCCATGAATGTTAACGTTAAGCTTCAGAGACTCTTGGCAAAAGAAACTTACCACAGTATTTTGTGTTTAGTCAAGGAATATATATCTTGATCTGGTACAAACAAGTTCTTGTACAAACATCCTTTAAATCCTGTTAAAAACCAATGACCCATTCTGATACCTAGAAAGAAACAACAGGTTTTAAATGCAAGTGTCTGCCAGCTCACAAAACACCAGCCAGGAACAAGCTGCAGTTATCAAACCTGAAATAAGTGACTGGACCAGCACCTGGGTAGCATCCTGAGAAAGAACGTTGAGCGTAAACAGGGGTAGGAGAAGCCATGATAATTACATCACCCAGAGTATGGGTACAGAGTAAAGCGAAAAAGAGCAGCACAGAGCCTTGACTGACAGCGGTGAAGAGCTCACATGGAGAAGATGTAGACCCTTTCCATGTTACCTGGTGTGCTCCTGCAGACAGGACATAAACCATATCCATGCAGAGCCAGTGATTCAAAATGTTAGTGAGGACAGACAGGAGGATCTGGTGATTTAAGGTGTCAGATTGCAGAGAGGTAAAGAAGAATCAGAATGGATGACAGGTTGGCTGCTCTTGGTGCCTGGAGCTTCAGTCATCACTATGAGGGCAGTTTCTATTAAGTGCATTGGTTTTAAGTCAGACTGGTTGAGGTCATGGAGCAGATTCTGGGTAAGAAAAAGAGACAACTGATTATAGACAGCGCAATCAAAAGTTACTGATCCATAAGAAAAGCCTGAGGAGACGGTGGGTAGCTGCTGCTGTCGCATGCTGTCAGCAAGAGCTTCTTCAGGATGGAGAAAAAAAAATAAGCCTGGCAGGCAAAGCGGAGTATTTAGGATAGCAAGTTAGCATAAGGAGGCAGTGCAGGTTACAAAATAAGTGAGGCTCTGAGCAGTGAAGGGGGTTACAGTGATAATGCGGGGGTTTGTTAAAAGTCCAAATCTACAATGTTACCTGATATTTATGTTAAAGGAGACTGAATAAAGAAGAGAAAAGAAAAAAGTTTGAGTGAGGCGCCATTTTCTAGACAAAAGCAAACCTGTACCACCACCACTGCTGCCGGTCTGTGTCTGTGACTGACTACCATGGGGGGGGTGAGGTTACTGGCATTGCCCTTCCTGTGAAAGACAGGGCCTTCAAACTCTGTGGTGAGAGAAACAGTATTTAGTAATAAGTGATAAAATAATTAAATTAGATTGAAACAGAAGGGATATTAACCCAAGGCTAAAATGAAACTGTCACTAATGACAAACCCAACAAAAATGTTGAATAAAACTATTTACATTATAATCATGTTTTTGGAGTTAGGGACCTGATTCACACCCATTACATAGTGTTTTTGTTATCACATCACATCTTTGAGCCACATGACAATTGTGGACTGGGTTATTGAAACCAGTTACAATGTTGTTTTGGACTTCCATACTTAAAGCTGAACGCTGCTGCTGACCACCATGTGTTTGTGGAATCCTGTCAACTTTGGACTTTATTCAAACCCATCCCATTTTTGGAAACACCAGAATTTTCGGCACACTGTCACCATTTTGAACCATATTCAAACCCATTATATTATTGAAGAGGGAGTTAATGAGGAACATGATTGGATGACATCCAGGAGGAGCAAGAGACGGTGAAAAGTGAGGATCTGAGCAGTGGAGAAGGCTACTGTGATATTCAGTGCAGGGGTAGGTGCTGAAGTTCAGGTTTAGAATACTGCCTGCTCTGGGAGTTGGAAGAGAGAAAATAGTGAGCTGAAGCACCATTCTTTAGACAAAGGCAAAACAGGAACAGGACAGAAGTAAGAAGACACTTACCCAAAAGGTTAAAGGGACCTTTTGTGTTCACAATGAAAAACTCAAAAATAATGAGTACAATTGATATTATAAAATCACATTTTTGGACCATAATATGACCTCATTCAAGCACATTTACTGTTTTTGAAGCCACCACAACACATTTGAGGGCTTTTTTGTTTCTTAAAGATCATGTTTTACCTCACTCATACACAATACCTCATTTTGTGACCTCATTAAAACCCCCATCACATGTTTACACATACACAGTTAAGCTAAACCTTCAAAGTGATGCTGACCACAATGTGTTTCTGAAATCACGTCAATTTTACCTCATTAAAACCCTTTTATCATGGTTTTGGAATTGCATTACAATTATGGATCAATTTAAACCAAACCCATTATCTTTTTTGTGGACAGGTATTTGGTTTACATCATTTTAACCTCATTCAAACTCATGTCTTTGGACCTTGGCACACCACCATTTTAGTTTACATTCAAATCCATTTTATCATGTCTTTTGGATATTTAAATCAATTTTATCATTTTCTTGGAATCATGACAATTATGGATCTCCCTTAAAGATTTTGGACATTACATGATGCTTTTGGAAAAACACCACATTTACAGTACTGTTGACCATATCACTCAAAGAAGTACTTTTACAATTGCTTTTGGCACACTGCTATCATTTTTGGCTCATATTCCAACATACTTACATGCTATATTGTTTTTATTTCGTGTTCAAACTATATCTTGCAACTGAACAGTCATAATGCTCGTAACACAATTTTGAATAAGCTTTGAACACATTGCGTCACATTTCTGAACTTAACATTACATAGATCTCACCAATATTGTTAAAGCAAAAATGTATGTTTATTTATGCATTCACATCAAACTAGTAAAAGACTAGTCAAACCCATTATATGCTGATATTTTGATATCACAATTTTGGACGCACTGCATCATGTGTTTTTTTTTCTATTGTGCTTTCTGTGGCAAAGGTTACTCTTGGAAGTAACTATTCCAACTGTTTGAAGTAAAAACAAAATATACAAGAACATAAATGAAAATATATTTAGTGGAAATTTAAGACATGGTGAATACATCTTGTTACTACAGACTGCTAGTAAAGAAAACCTCCAGAATATCTGACTAGTGTCTATTAAGGCCACGTCCTGCAAGTCACACCTTAAGGCAACCTGAAACCAACAATTACAATATACTTTAGATCCAGAAATAGTTTTGTAACCAACAGACAGAATCAAAAGGAAGTAAAAACTTACCAGCAAGCACTTTGAGTTTGGCTGACCATTTCAGTGTAGAGTGAAAAGAGAAGAGCAGCACAGGGCGTTGACAGACACTGGTACAGAGTCTGCATGGTGCAGCGCTATCCTACAGCTAGGACTCAAACAACTGCGATGCAGACAGGAAGATCTTATGGTTCACTGTGTTGAAGACTGCAGAGAAATCAAGAAGATCCATAACCAATTACAGGTTGACAGCTCTTGATGCCAGGAGCTGCTATAAAAAAAAAAAAAAATAGGAGACAAGGTTAGAAAGGACATTTGAATCAAAAGCTGAGAGAAAATAAATGAGAGTTATATTGAGTGAAGGAAGAACATGGAGATGATAAGGACTTGAAGAGCAGCAATGAAGAGTGCAAAAGAAAGTGATTATCTGAGCAGTGAAAGCGTTAACTGTGACATCCAGCACAGGAATACATCTGCTTGAATTCAGTATAGAAATGTTGCCTGCTCTGTGTTGGAGAAGACAGGATGAGGGCAAAGAAGAAAAGAGACTTCCTAGTCAAAAGCAACCTTTGCCACTAAAATTGCCAGTCTGTCTCAGAAAATAGGAGACGTTAAAAAGGCGGCACATGGGGTCCTTGGAGTTGCCGCTTTCTTGGGGGAGATTCAAGTCTCCATTAAAGCCAAGAAGCACAATGAATGAATGACAGGATGCTAAGGCTGGGATGAAATCTGCCTTCTGAACTGCAAATGAGCAATTCCAGAGTCAAATGTAGCACTCTGGTCCAAGAACATAACCACTACGGGTTAAGGTTAGGGCTAACCCTAACCAACAGATGAGATGGAGACTGGAATTGTGCTTCCTATAATGAAGACAAGGCTATGTGGGCAAGTTATATGAGGGAGGGGAAAGGAAGAGAAAAAGAAAAAAAACAAAAAAAAAAAAACACATGGGACGTAAAGAAAAAAAAAATCAAAAAGAAAAATTGTAAAGAAAATATTTAGCCAAGGTTGAAGGTAATCATCAGTGTTGATAAAGAATGGCACAGAAATGTTAAGAGTGCATTCCCACTATAGGCCAATAGTAGCGAACACCTCCTGAATATTATATATGCTTAGTGGCTAATAAAGCAACTCCTTGCACCTTGAGCTAACCTGAAGATCGTAAGTACAATTAACACCAAGACCAAAACAGCCTTGTAGCCAACAGTCCAAGTCAAAGCTAATTAAAACTTAAATTCTAGGTTGCCAATAGAAAAGACAATCAGAACAAGCATTCTGGACCACAGTATCATGCTGTTTGACCTCCTTCAAGCCACTTGTGCCCTTTTGGACTTTACTCAAAACCATCTGGAATCATAATTTTGGACATCATTCAAGCCCCTCTGACACACTAATATTACCATTTAGGTTTATATTGAAAACACATTACATCACAATCAACTGTGTTTTCTGGATTATATTCAAATATATTATGCTTTTAGTATCAATTTTGGACCTCCTTCAAACCCACTCATGTTTTTTGGAAGTGCACATTTAAACTTAACATGAGCTTTTAAAGTACTGCTGTTTACTCATTTTTTGAATATATCTTTTGGACAACTTTAGAACCCATCATATGTATATGGCATTATATTTTGGACCTCCTTCGAACATGTCCTTTGACTTCCAACCATATTATAACTCATAAATCACATTTTTGGACTTTGGCACACAATTATCCTTTTGGCTCATGTTTAAACACATTATATACCATTAAATGCATTTGATCATGTTTTCGGATTATATTTAAACCCATTATGCCATGTATTTGGAATCACATCAATTTAGGATCATGTTTAAAGCCCTACTTTAAACATATGACTTCAGAGTTGTTAATTTCAAACCTTCAACAGCATAGTTTCTGGCCTTACATATATTTAAGCTTAACACTGACAGTCTTGGTGACCAACATAAAATGCTTTTGAAAGACAAGTTTTGGACCTCCTTTAAACCCATTAAGTCACCACATTGTTGAACCCAAGTCAAAACCATTACACAATCGTTTTGGAATCATACATGTTTTTATATAAAAAGGTCCAAAATGGGCATCTTTATACTTGAGTTTACCTATAGATTTTTTTAATTACCTTAATTTTGGGCAATATACAAACATAATGTTTTTGAAATCACCACAATTTTGGACCTTACTTAAACATTATAGGATGTTTTTGGAGCCATTTCACATTTTTTAGACTTCTAGCTCCCAATACATAAAACCTTCAGAATCATAAATTTGACCCCTCTTTCAAACATGCTTTCTTTCTTTGACACCTCTTTCAACACGTCATAATTTGTTTTTACCTTTAAACCCATTGCATCATGTCTTGGAACTCCTCACAACCTTGATCCTATTTCAAACATTTTTTTAAGCAATTTTTGACCTCATTCAAACTAGTTATATGACGCTTCCAAAATTAAGAACATTTACAGTGCTGCTGACCACCATATGATTCTGGACCTTATACAATCATATTATACAATGTTTTCACATTTTGCACCTCATTCGAGCCAGTTATCGGTTCTTGAACTTCCACATTTAAGCTGAACATTTACAGTGCTCTTACTGTTTTCTTAGAAATAATTTTTGACATCACTTAAAACCTTGTAAATTTGTGGCATTGCGCTTCCTGTGATGACAGGGTCTAAGCTCTGTGGAGCAAGATAGCATTTTTGTTAAATTCATTGTCAACACAGTTGGTTAAATACTGGAGTACAGCTAGTCACATTACAACCATGTGTTTGGACCATCACAATCCTGGACTTTTTAATAAAAAAATAAATAAATAAATAAATAAATATCCACCACCCCATTCACACCCATTAGATTTTTGGAAACACATTTTGGCCCACATTCAAATCCATCATGTATCTGGAATCACATCATATTTTTGGAATACATGTCTTTTTGACTGTTAAACCCATTTTATCATATTTTTTGAACTCATCACAACTTTGGGCCTTTCTTCAAGTTCTTAAAACCACCACTATTTTGGCACATTATGGAAACATTGTCTTTGAAAACACCATATTTTTGGACCTCAGACCCATTATATTTTTGGACGTGCACCTTTATACTGAATGGTTATAGTATTTCTGAGCACCATATGTTCTTAGAATCAGCATTTTTATACCTCATTAAATCACATCACAACTTCGGACCTCATTCAATACCTTTTGTATTCATTACAACTTTGGACTCCATTGTCTTAAATACATATTTTTGGACCTCATTCAAAACCCATATGTTTCGGAATCACATATTTTCTGGATCTCCTTCAAACCTGATTTTGCACTTAACACCACATTTAAGCACAACATTTACAGTGCTGCTGATCACCATATCATGACCTTGGAAACATATCACAATTTTAGAACCTTGAAATATTGAAACCAAAGAAAAATGTATAAATCCAGACAATTTTATATTTCTGGAATCACACTTCAACTGTGGCCCACATTAAAACCCATCACTTCATGTTTTCAAACGTACATCACTATTTTGTACCTTAATCAAATCCATTATTATCTTTTTTTTTTACTTTATTCTCACCCATTACATCATGTTTTTGGAATTACACAGTGAGCTAAACCTTTACAGTGCTGAAGACCAACATATATTGGAACATCACAATCTTGGACTTGCATGACAATATTGGACCTTGTTTAAACCTGTATCCTATTTTGAAAGTGCTTTACAATTGTACACCTTATTCAAACCCATCATGTGTTTTTGGAATCACATCACAACTTTGGACCTCATTTAAGCCCATATGATCACATCTTTGGATTTGTACACAAGCTGAAGCTTTACAGGTTTATGGACCAACATATTAAAACCCATTATATTTGGACTTCTCTTTTGAAACCTTCTTCAAACGTGTCTTTAGACAAAATATTGGTTAATATTTAAACTTATTACACTCAAACCCACTGTAACAGTTTCTTGAAATCGTATCACAAGTTTGGGCCTTCTTCAAACAAAATACTATGTATTTGTACTCAAACCCTTATGTATTAGGATACATTTTGGATCTCTTTCAAACATATCTAGACTCAAACTTCAATGTTTTTGCACTTTAGCACACCATAAGCACCATTTTCATTCATATTTAAACGCGTTATATCCCGTTCAAACCATTTTTCTTGGAATCGTATCATGTCCACCAGACATCCTATAATGTTTTTGTAATCAGGTCACAATTATGGACCTCATTTAAATTCACCTTTTTTTTTAACAATCATATAATATTGGATTTATTTCAAACCCATTAAATTCACTACATGTTCTTTTCCCCACTTTTGGTCAAACCCTTTGAATCATGCTTTGGACTTAAATGTTCAAGTTGACCTTTTACAGTGCTGCTGTCCACCATATGTTGAGCATAAATGTGTTTGTACATGTGAATTTAACATTTACAGTGCATCACAGTTTAGAAGATTTCAATAATTTTTGATTTCAAAAACATTTGAATTTGTGGCATTCAAACTTTACCCAGAGCAACTTACTTTAATGATTGCTGTATAGTTAAAGAACACACTTTTAGATTGTAGAAAAGGTTCAAGTTCAAACTACTCTCTCAAACACAGCATTAGTTATTATTTCTGAGTAATACCTAGAGAAACAAATACAGGATAGGTGAAACGGCCAGGAAGTACTCTTACCTAGAGTTAAAAAAAAATTTCTTTCAATGAATCCTTTTTAGAGATTGTAAGAAAGTGCTGTTTGGACAGTGAAAAGTCTATGCTTGTATTCCAGGTATCTTGGAGGATGGCGGGTCTAACCGAGCTATGCTTCAAGTCAGGTGTCATCAGCGTAGGAAGGATCTTACCCCACCAAGAGAGGTGTAGAGTGAAAACAAGACAAGAAGCAGAACAAATCCTTCAGACTCCGGTGAAGAGACTGCATGCAGCAAAATGTAGATCCTACCCATGATACCTGGTGAGAGCGCGCCTCCAGATGCAGACAGTTTCCAAGGATAGCAAGGACCAATAGGAGTCACTTGTTGAACTGCTGAGGGGTCAACAATCAGAACTGATGACCGGCTAGTTAGAGCTTCTCTGTCACTGTTATGGGGCAGTTTCTGTTGAGTGTTGGTTTGAAGCCAGACTGGTTGGGGTCCTGTGGCAGGTTCTGGGTGAGAAGAGACAACTGATTATAGACTATACTTTGAAAAGTTTGACAGGACAAAAAAGGGGATATCAGTTGGAAGCTGCTAATGTCTGAGCTTCTTCAGGATGTGAATCAAAGAAGGAAAAAGGGGGGAAGGCATTTAAAATCCTTCAAGCTAGAGAGCTAGTGCAGTTCATGCTGAGTAAAGGAAGAACATGATGAAAGCATGCAAAAGAAAGTGATTACCTGAGCTGTAAAAGCAGATTACTGTGATATCCAGCACAGGAGTGAGTCTGCTAAAATTCAGATCAACAACGTGGCCTGCTCTGTGCACTGAAAGAGTAAAGAGAGAAATGAGAGAATGAGTGAGAGGCGCCACTTTCTAGACAAAAGCAGACCTGTGCCACCACCCCTGCCAGCCTTTCTTGGAGAATGGGAGATCCACCTACCATCCTGGTCTAAGAATGAGACAACCATGGGGGCTGGATAAGATGACTGGCACTGCACTTCCTGTGATGAAGACAGTGTTTTCTAACTCTGAGGTGAAGGAACAGGTAATGAAAACCTTGTAAGTTCTTGCAACAACCACCAACTTTGACCCTCTTTAAAAGCATTATAGAATGTTTTATGAAATTGTGTCACATTTTTGGAGCTTATTTAAACCCATTATTACTATTCCACATCTACAGTGAACATATAAACTGTTGTTGACCACCAAATCATGTTCTTGGACTCAAATCACAATTTTAGCCCACTTACAAACCCATTATATGATGTTTTTAGACTAACACTTGTACATTGAAGCTGAACTTCTATGGCTTTTAACAGACACTCATCCAAAGCAACACACTACAGTACTTCATGTTTAGTCAAAGAATATATCTTGTTCTGGTACAAACAACCCTTACGCTCATATACTGCTAGAAATAATTCCCATTCTGATACCTAGAAAGAAACACACAAGTTTTAAATGCAAGTGTCTTCCGGCCCACAGAAGACCAGCAAGGAACAGGTTGCAGTTATCAAACCTGAAAGGACAAGTGACTGGACCAGCACCCGGGTAGCATCCTGAGAAAGAACGTGGAGGGTAAAACAGCTAAACAGAGGTAGCCATGATAGATAATTATGTCACCAAGAAAACACTGGTGATGAGCCTGCATGAAGATGCAGACCCCTTCCATGTTAGCTGGTAAGGGCGCTCCTCAAGAAAGGACTCAAACCACATCCATGCAGAGCCAGTGACTTCAAGACTAGCAAGGACAGACAGGAAGATCTGGTGTTTCACTGTCAAAAATTGCAAAGAGGTCAAGAAGAATCAGAATTGATGACAGGTTGGCTGATCTTGGTGCCTGGAGCTTCAGTCATCACTATGAAGTTTCTGTTGAGTGCATTGGTTTTAAGTCAGACTGGTTGAGGTTCTGGAGCAGATTCTGGGTAAGAAAGACAAAGGATTATAGACAGCACACTGAAAAGTTACTGATGGGTAAGAAAAGGCTGGAGAGACAGTGGGTGACTGCTGCCGTCTCAGCTGTTCACCATGAGCTTTAAGATGGAGAAAAGTCTGGTTGGGGAAGAGTATTTAGAACAAGGGGGGGGGGCAATGAAGATACAGGAATAGAATTAAGATCAGAGGATACTTAACCAAGACTGAAGGGAACTGACTGTTGACAATGCAACAAAGATGTTGAGTAAAACTACATTATAATGTTTTTGGCACCACAAATTAGGACACACCTCATTCACATCCATTATATTGTGTTTTTGTAATCACATGCCATTTTTCAACCACATCACTATTGTGGACCTCATTTAAATCTGTTACAAGTGTTTTTGGATTTGCATATTTAAAGCTGGATGCTGCTGCAGACCACCATATATTCGTGGAATCCTGTCAATTTTAGACCTCATTCAAACCAATCACGTTTTTGGAATATCACCACAATTTTGGACTTGGGCACACTGATATCATTTTGAATCATATCACAGTTTTGACCGCCTTAAACCATATTATTTGGATCATGTTTTAACCCACTGTAACATGTCTTTAGACTCATATCACAACTGTGGACCAGCACAATTTCAGACACGTGATGGTTTTGGAATCATCACAATTGTGGAATTCACACCCATTAGATCTTGTTTTTTTTTAAAGTCAGTTTTTGACCTCATTCAAACATCACATTTCTGGACTTGCATATGCAAGCTAAATATTCATATTACAATTTTGTATTATATTCAAACTAATTTTTTCTTTAGTCACAACAATGTTTGACCTCATTCAAATTGTGTTAAACCCCACCATATCATGTTTTTTGACTCCATTTTGAACCTCCTTCAAACATTACATATTACAACTTTGGACCTCATTTAATTCAATTCTATCGCATGTTTCGTTATCAGGTCACATTTCAGACAGTCAGAACTTATGCTGATTTGAAGACAGACTGGTTGGGGTCCTGCAGCAGGTTCTGGGTAAGAAAAACATTATTATAGACAGAGTATTAAAAAAAAATGATTGACAGGAAAGCAAAAAGTGGTACCGGTCAGTAGCTGCTAGTGTCAGACCTGTCCAATGTGGGCTTATTCAGGATATTTATGTTTACAATTAAGGGAACAGGAATGTTGAGTACAACTTTTTACATTATAATCATGTTTTGCGACCATAACCTGGGGCTGCATTCAAAACATTTGTTTTTCAAACCACAAGACATTTGAGGGGTGTTGCCATGGTCATGTTTCTTTTTACCTTATTCACACCCAATATCTAATTTTAGAAATCAGATCATATTTAGTGACCTCATTAAAACATCACATGTTTTACACATACACATTTAATTTGAATCTTTAAAGTGATCCTGACCACCATTTGTCAGAATCATTATACAATTTTATTGGGTCTTTGGAATATCATCATAATAATGGATCTAACTTAAACCCATTATCTCTTTTTTAAATCAACTTTGGACCTTATTCACACCCTCCCCCCTGACTTCATTCAAAACCATTATACCTTGTTTTAAAATAATCACAATTTTTAAACCTTAAATCCCACTGTCCCATTTGACATTTTACCATTTTATTTGGATCATACTCAAACGTAGAATTTTCTTGGAATCATAATTCAGGACCTCAGTCCTACCCACTATATAATAATCAGAATTTTACACCTCTTTCAAATATACATTTCTTTCACCCTCCTTCAAACATTATGATTCAAGTCATAGATATTGAACCTTATTTAAACCTATCAGGTTTTTTTTTTTATATCACAATTATCAAAGATCATGTTCGAACCCACTGTGTCATGTCTTTAGATCCACGTCATAGTTTTGGACTAATCAAACCCATTATATAATCATGTCTTTAGACCTATCACAACATTATTGGCTGTTTTTTTTTTTTTTTTTTTTTAAATCAACACAATTTCGGACATAAACACACGTTTTTAGAAATTCATCACGTTCACAGTGCTGTTGACCATATGTTCTTGGAATCAACACAAGTCAAAACTACCCTCGTGCTCAACCCTCTGCTGGCCCAGCCAGGAACAAGTTGCAGTAATCAAGCCCTAAAATGGAGACTGGACCAGCACCCAGGTAGCTTCCTGAGAGGGAAAAGGTAGAAGCCATCAGATGTCAGAGGAAACATCTGTATAACCCAGTTAGGATCACAATATGGACTAAAAACAATAACTGATCATCCAGAATAACATTCAGACAGATCAATCTACGGATACTCAAATGAGATCGCATGATTGTGGTGAATATCAGAAAGGGGGAAGGAACACATTCGTTCAGTGTCATCAGTAAAACAGGTAGGAGAAGGCATGATAGATAATTACATCACCAAAAGAACAAGTGCAGAGTGAAGAGAACAGGAGCAGCACAGAGCCTCAACAGACACCAGCTAGAGTCTGCATGGAGCAGATGTGGACACTTCCCATGGTACCTGGTAAGTGCGCTCCTCTAGATAGGACAAGCCACTTTCATGCAGAGCCAGTGATTCCTAGGTTGGCGAGGACAGACAGGAGGATCCGGTGACTCATTGTAACAATGACTGAAGAGAGATCAAGAAGAATCAGGACTAACGACGGTTTGCTGCCGGGAGCTTCCCAGTCACCGTTGAGTGCGTTGGTTTTAAGTTAGACTGGTCGGGGTCCTGAAGCAGATTATGGGGTTAAAAGAAACAGCTGATTATAAACTGCACATTTAAAATTACTGATAGGAAAGAAAGGACTGATATGGACGCTAGACACTAACCCTAGCGTCTTCAAAAAAAATTCTGATTAGGGAAGGGTACTTATGACAGTTGAAGCAAGAAACAAGGGAGGGAATAAGTGCAGGTTAGAAGAAGAAAGGGAGACAGGATAAGCAGTGAGGGGAGTGTGAAAAGAAGTAAGGCTCTGAGCAGTGAAGGGGTTATTGGGATAGTAAGTGGAGGAGAAGGTCTGCGCTGTTCAAAGTCTGTCTCTGAGAAGGGGAGATCCCCCCCCCCCCCCCTCCCTCATCTAAGGATGTAACAACCATTGGGGATGGAGGGGATTACCGACATTGTGCTTGCTGTGATCCAGACAGGGTCTTCTGACTCTAAGGGAATAGATGTTGAAAAACTCATGTCGGAAATGAAGAGTAGAAAGAAAGTGAGATATTTAGCCAATATTGAAGGAAACTGTCGCCACATTGACAAAGAGTGGGACAAAAAGTTTACAAGATCACTACAGGCTGCCAGAATAGGATACCTGCTCAACACTGCTACCTAGTGGCTAGAAGGGCCACTACCACAATCCACAACTTGGGCTAACCTGAAACCAAACCTGAAGCTAGTAATTGCAATTTATTCCAGGTTCAGAAAGACACCCTTGTAACAAAGTTTAATCCAAAATAAATTAAACTTAAAGCCCACTTACAAGCAGAAAAGAAATAAAAATCAGTGCTACAGACCACCAAATCATGTTTTGGACAATCACAGCACAATATATGATCTTATTTAAACACACCTTGTCTTTGAAATCATATCACAATGTTGAACCTGAGTCAAAAACCACCACATGTTTTTGGACATTGGCACACCGTTAATAAATATCACAGTTTTAAATATGAACCAACTTGTTTTTGAGCGTAAGCTTTTACATTGTTGACCAATTCAGAATCATACCACAGTTTTGGATTATATTCAAACCCATTATCTCATGTTTTTAAACACTGCTATCAATTTTGAATTAAATATCTATATATACACACACACACTTTTTTCCTCTCTTCAAACTCACCATGGCTTTTGGATCATATTAGAACCCCTTGTAGCCCACTTTGTGAAATCATAATTTTGGATCTTATTCAAACCCATTACATCATGTTATATAACAATATTACTTAAAGCCATATCATTTTTTACTCCTGGTTTCACAGTGAGGCCCAAAATTCACCATATATTTATCTAAATAAAGTCAACAGTGAGTCACACAAGCTCATGTTTTGGCACCTTCAGTCATCCAAGAGCGTACTTTGAGTCCTCCTGGTCAGGGCTGCAACCATGATCCTCACACTGTTGAGTATCACCAGGATGATCTCCTCCTTGAAGTGGTCTACAGGAAGCTGCCACAAAGCAAGAGAACAGCAAGTCAGCTCAATCTGAGCAGATGAGAACCAGCATAAAGTGACCTTTCCCCTTTTGATTTGACTTGGATAAACAACCAGCTCCTAGGCTACTGTGGACACAGACTGGAGCTGCTGCAGGAGATCTCTGATCTGTTCGGGTGGAACCTGCCAAAGGAAACGTGGTGCTCAACTCCGCACTGAGCACTTTTTAACTACACTTAGGCTCCATAGGAGATTCGTGGCTGGTAAGCGTGGTGTCACAAACACAGTAAATATAAAGCTTGGCTCTTCCACTGACCCAATGAAGTCCAGCTTGTTGAACTAACATAAGGAGTCCAGGGCTTGTGCCTTGTGTCTTACCAGCTTGACCAGGACCAAAGAGCTCTAAATACTTAATGCAAGATCTTCTCTGAAATTCTCACACAGCACAACCTGATACCACATCAGAACATTGCAATGTAATGGTGATCAGGTCGTCTACCAATGGGCTGGCATTTCCCTCAGATGTACTACCGGCTACACAATGCTAATGGTGCAACAATTAAACAACCAAATTAGTTCACAATTAATTCAATATTTGATTTGTTGGTGACATCACTAGTGTTTGTGTTTCTACAATCTAGTTACATGCCAGAGAACATTGTACAAATTAAACAATTAAATAGATTATTTTATATTGAGCTCAGCAGCAAGTTTACTTACTGTCTGAACTGGAGAACTGACACAGCTATCCCCCAAGAAACATTTCTCACTCCCAGTGAACGGCAAATCTAAACTTTTTTCTTCTGTGCCATTAGAGACCATAGACGTCAAGCTACCAAGATGTATCACATGGAAAAAAGTTTCTCTCTCCAAAGCAGACCGAGCGAGACTGGCCAGCAAAGAAAGAAGCACCTACAGAGGAAGATGGTGACCTTCACTGGTGGTTGAGACTGAATCAGCAGTACTGAGATTTAACCTCCATCACAGCACTTGCTATAAATCAACGGTCACGCTAACTTTGTCTGATATGACAGCAGCTTGTCTTCTGATTCGTTTAGAGGTTAATGAGGCATAACTGTTTACATTTACAAAACAGGTTTACTCACCTTAAAACAATCATCCCCCCCCAATTCACTTTAGATTTTAAAAAGGTACCTGCAGCTCTTCACCAACAAGTTATCGACTTGTTCCATTTTCAAATAAGACATTTAATTTCACAGAACACACATCTATTAATCTCATTAATCGTATCTGCTTTTGGGAACTTTATCAATAAAGCTATCAGAGCCCTGTGTGTACTACAGCCAGATCCATCAAACTGAAACCTGGTTCATCACCTGGATTAGATTTAAAACATCGTATCAGACAAGGACACCACACTTCTTCAAATTTTCTGACTGTGTTTACAATCTTAAATTAAACCACACTTATTAAAAAGACTTCACTGCTTTAGGCTTATTGATCAAGAAAAGGTAATATTCAGAAAATCTAAGGACACACGAATTAAGAAATACTGACAAGATAATCTGGTGACCTAAACTGTTTCCTGCTCTCAGTTAAGACTGTTAAGAAAAACTGGATAAAATACTTCAGGAAACTTCATACCAGCATAAATATTTATTTTAATTAGAACTGTTTTATTTCAGTAACCAAAACCTCTGAACTACCAAAACCTGATTTCCTCCTGTCCTCTGAAAGAGAGTCCTCCAGCAGAACCCGCTCTGTGAGAAGTTCTACCTCAGAACACAAAGAACGAGTCCAGAACCGATTCACTGCTCTCTCTGTCCGCGTGCACTAAATCCCTGAGCTGTTAGCTTTCAGTACAAACTCAGTCCGGTCTGCTCGGAACCACATTCAGCTCAACTTCAGCGCGTTACTGACTCAACACACAGAAAGAGTTCCAGCAGTTCAACTAGAGCGAGTCTGACTCTCAGCTCGGACTTACAGTAACGCGGAGCGTCCTCGACTGGACTCACTGACGAAGCCTCCAACTCTCCTCAGTCCGCCTCACACAGTCCGGTACCCGCCGTGTTTAGAGCCGGTTCTGTCTGTCCAGCCTCCCGGAGAAACGGCCCACCGAGCCGGAGCTGCTGGACTCTCTTCTCAGGCGCGTGTTCAGAGTTTAAAGACTTTCAGAGCTTCAAACAGCGAGTTCGCTTCTTTTACCTCAGACACTCACTTCCCGCCTCCGCTGCTCGCGCCCTCTCTCGCGCTCTGCTCGTTTAAACCGAATCAGCTGCGCGTCCTGATTGGTTACCGCCCCCAAATAATTTAACCCTTAATGAGCTGCAGAGACCCGCAGAGTGAATCTCAGAACCACATGTAGGTTCTAAACCTGTAGACTCCACACCGACCCTCTCACTGTAGAGTTTACTGCTGTTACAGGACGTAGAAGTTTAAAGACTTCAGCCAGAATCAGGTCAGGTCGAGAGGCTTTTATTGTTATTCCTTCTACGTACAAGTACACAGTGGAGTGACATTTCCTTCCTCCAGAAACAACACGGCGAAACATAAAACAAAGAGTACATAGTGTAAATGTGCATACACAAGTACTAACTAGAAACAATAAATACAATAAATTAACAGACAGAACAGCGCAGCATCGACACATCACTCATTTCTGATCATGAGGCAGTGAATAAAGTGCAGAGATCCAGACTATACACACTCAAACACTGTGGAGATAAAATGATTCAGCTTTTAATTAAACATATTTCCAAATACAGCCAATCCCAGAGAACCACACCAGAAATACGTTTAATAACAGAAACTGTCCACATGTTTAATACTTATTTCCTGCACTATCAAATCAAATCAACATTTATTTCTCACATACGGAATCATACATATCCAAAGTGTTTACTTTTCTCTGAATAAAAATATATTAAATAAATACTAAAACAGCATTTATTTTTAAACGCATGTGTATGTACATGCATACACCGATCAGACATTCCCAGACAGCACAGGTACGTCCACAAGACGTCTATGCGACGCTCACAGTTACATCGTTAAAGCGATAAATGATGTACCTGAATAGGAACCTGATGCCTCTGAGCTTTCTTTCCCGCCTTCATTTGGAATAAGTTTCCCGTTCCCTGAGGCTGTAGGTATCCACATAGAAAAAAGTATTCGGCCTGGCTCTGGACAGGATCTACGATAATATCTGGAGCAGGTCTGTAAAACCGATCTGGGCAGGTGTCTAGATGCACAACCTGCCAACAATATTTCCCTACTACACTTTATATATGAATACAGAACTTCCTGAATAGATTAAAATTCAATTAAAACATAAGCACATACAAAATAATTTCATAAGTGACAACATTTAACATTTTTATTCTAACATTTTTATGCCACACAATATAAACAAACAGCCATTTCCTACATTGATCAGAGCATTCTTGGACACAGAGACTTGACACGGTGCATCATTTCTTATATAAGCAGCCTAAAATCAAACTGTCAGTTTGCAGGAATTAACAATATCATAAAAATGTTATTTTAGAGACAATCTTTTGAACAGGACAAAAAAATTGAGAACTAATTATTTGCTTAATACTTAAGTTGACAGAAACTGATGCCTCAACATCATTAGTATCCATAAAGCATCTATGTACATCAGACCGCCAGAAACATCAGTTTCTTAAAACAGAGTTAAAACAATACTCTTCTGTATTATTTTAACTCTGCTTTTTCTGCTTTTTTTACTAAAAAAAAAGCATTACGCAATTATTCAGTAATTGAAACTGTTCTCGGATGTTCCACAGAGACGTTGTCTGGTTTAAAATTTACCAGATATGATTCTATACATTCATTTATATGGTATGGCCCTAGAATGAAACAGCTGGTTTCTCTTGTTTGGGGGCATCATTCTGGGTGAAATAGAGACTGTTGGGTAATATATATGTGGATTTGGGAATCAGTTTGTTTTACCATCCCTGTTTTGTAATGGCTAGATTTGTATGTGAAGCAATAGATTCATCAGAATAATTACATTAATTTACTGAACTAAATGTAAATCACCTATTTAGGATGATGCAACAGGGCTAATCAGGTGGGCAGTCCAATGAAACAGTCTGTGCACAGGCCACAGAGGTCGAATGAGGAGTTGACATCTCATAGTTCAGCTGTGTGGCCTGATTCTATAATGGCATTGTACAGCCCTTAAGGTCATAAGCATTGCTGGATAACCTTTGACTATAAAAAACATCATTGACTATAAAAACAATTGTATCTAAATAACTTACTTGTATTTTTCATTTAATGTATAACTATTAAATTACTAAAATAAAAAATATTGGCACATTATGAAGTGAGCCAAATGAAACTCAAAGGAGGGTCTTAAGTCACTGTATGAACGTGTTTTGTGTTGGTTTAACTTGTTTAAGCTTAATAAACTTTCTTAATTGTAACCTACTTTTGCTGAGGCACTGCTGTGTCCATTTGTAAAAGGATCCGTTGGTGGTACTCGTGCTGAGTTTAAAGTAGTGCCGGTGCTGTGTTCCTCCGCAGCTCTGGACCAGATTCGTGTAACGACTCACTGCATTTGGAATCTGGCTCTTGCTGTTTATAATGTGTGCTTTGTGTTGCTATCACACTTTATTACTCTTCTTTTATGTTGAAGCCTACACATAAACTGCAGCCATGTCTTGCCCTGCTCTGACACCCCCCGGTTGTTAAATAGATCAGTTAGTTCATGTGTTTTACCTAAATTTTGTCTAAAATGCCAAAGAATTAACGTCGTTTTGGTAAGGTTGTTTTGATGTCGGGGCGATGCAACGCCAGTGAATATGACGTTCCTGTTTTTAATCGTGCGTCCGATGTGCAAATGACGCTCACACACTGTTCGAAAATGGAACGCTCTGTTTTTACGATATACTGATTTATATACGACATCTCGGGGACGTACCTGTGCTGTCTGTGATAATATTAAAACTATCTCCTTGTACACACATCATCCATTTTATCAAGTCCATTTACGATACTGGTGCACTGTGTAGTTCTTCACTTACAGACTGTAGTTCATCTGATTCGCTGCATGCATGTTGGCAGGTGCCAGGTAAATCTATGCATCTTAATGATGCAGGTCTATCTGGTTTTAGCTATTTATGTGCACTTGGCTAACTGGGAGGAGTGGTGGGCTAGCTATCATCTTTCAGGTAAATGACAAAATTAGTCTCTGTGCACCTCTACTTGTGGTGTTCTCTTTCAAATATGTGGCTCTGAAAGTCCACAGCTTCGTTACTGATACTGGTTTACCAGCTGCCTCAACTTTCCACCACTGACTTCCCGTCAGTACCTAATGAGATGCTTACCATTGCCAGTTCCATGTATCCATCTTTGGTTGTGCTTAGTGACTTTAACATTCATTTGGATTCAGCCTCCTCCGTATCTGCTGACTTTCGGTCATCATTAAACTGTTTCACTCTAACACAACATATGGCCATATTCCTTCTTTTAATTGCTCTGCTGGTTGTATTGTAAATGGGGTTTCTGGTATTTGTTTTGGTATTTTAGATCACAAACTTATTACAGCTAATCTCTTTCTTCCCAATTCTAAGTCAATGTTTCTCAACATCTGCTTCTCCTTCTGTAACTATGCTGCTACAGATCCTGAGTCCTTCTCTGTTCAACATAAATCCTCGTCTTTGTACAATCTGGAATCTTTCATTTCTTTATGCTGCTGTTTCTCTTTATAATGAGTCTGTCTCTGCCATCCTTGACACTCCAGTTCTTATGAAAACTACAAAACCCCTTGGTTTACTCCTGAGCTTTGCACGTTTACACTTACACTCTCTCACCTTCTTAGGCTATTTGCTTAAATATAAAGCTGCATTAAAGTCAGCTCACTCTGCTATTCTCAGGTAATTAATGGGTCTGGTAACGAGCCCAAGCAACTTATTTTCACTGTTAACAAACTTCAAGCCACCACTCCAGCAGTTTCTCATCTCCTAAAAAAAATACTGCTTTTTAATTTTTTTTCAGGATTGAAAGTTGGTTCCATCTATAGAAATTTTTCTCAGTCTGCCATGTTCGCTACAATTCTTTGGAACTCCCTATTAACTTCTATTTGCTTCGCTTCCTCTCTTACCATCTTAAAATCATTTCTTTGAATATATTCAATCTCTTTGTTTTTTGTGTGAAATTGTAAAGCCTCCTTTGGTTAAAAAGTAAAAAGTGTAAAAAGTTCTATATAAGTGTAACTTATGTGGTTGGTCAGGGATTTTTTAAGTAAAACTACAGCAGGTTACATGAGGGCTTGTGTTATACAGAACTTCCACCCAGTCACTAGCTTTCCACCAGACATTTTGCATGACCTCCTGGAGGGAACTGTGCTTGTTGAATTGGCGTTATGCCTAAAAACTGAGCAAGAGAGGTTTTGTTTCATTGTATGTTTTGCATCCTTTCCTTATAAAGGCAGAGATAAAATCAAAATACCTCATAAAATTGGGGGTAAAGGCCATGAAAATTGGACGCTGTTAACTTTGTTGCCCCTAATAATTTGTGGTCTTGTGTATCAAAATGAAACAGCATGTGAGATACTCTTGACCTCAAAGACGTACCGGAGATTATAGTTTCTCAGAAGAGTCCTTGATTTACTTGCACTGTAAAATATCTGACCGCCGCAATTATTTCTTCAGACCTTTTCTGATGTGCGCCTGCATCCCAGACATCACTATGTGGAACATTATCCACATCTGAGTAGGTGCTTGCACCACTGGTAGACCAACACATAGCTTTTTAAGAAGGTTGTCAGCAACGTCCATCATTTCAAGAATATTCTTCAGTCTCTTGCAGTCAGGTATCAATTGATGATTGCATACCATCTTGATAGCTTGCAACACCTGAAGGCTGCTCTTCATGTTAAAAGTGTTGAAGTTGTCAGTACACTTTCTTTAGACACAACATAGAGATCTGCAATCCAGAAAACATTTTCAGGCATTTGTCACGCTGGTATATTGAACATCAGAAATTATAACGAATGAACTTGATTAGAGTCAGTATGCTGTAATACATGTACAGACTCTTAAAGATCTCAATGATTTTTACCCATTGGCTGCTTACCCTGTGTGCTGTCCTGCTACATTAACTTGTAAGTTTTTGGTTTTTTTAAATAATTTAACTTAATATATGGGAAACATATTCTTGAATGGGTTTTAAAACATATGCATTTGTTTCAGGTTCCTGAAGTGCTCATGTCTTTCTGCTGGATGTGAGCTGCAATTTAAGGTAAAGTTAAAGTAAAACAATATGAACTAGGTTTTATGTGCTGTTCTTCTAAGCTGTTCTTTCACAACTCAAATTAAATGTGTTTCATATTTAACGTTCTATATAGGGGGTTCTACCACTTGGCCTTAAACCTGAAAAACAAACATAATGCCCAGTTATGAAAAGGGACATTGTCTAATTTTTTCTTGTCTGTGGTGATTCTTGCTGTTTAATGTGATCTTCATACTCTTCCTATCCACCTTATTCTGCCATGCCCACTTTCAAGAGTTTGTTTCCTCCGCCTTTGTCTGGAATTTCCACTCATTTTATATTAAATGGTTTATGGTCTGATCACATTTCTCTGGGTGAGGTTGTTCTGCTTTCTAACACAATAGCCAAAGAAACTCTTGAAAGTGGGCAAAAAAAAGAAAGCAGGCATGGTGGAATAAGTGAATACTAGCTGTACTAACAGGTGCACCTTAAGCAGATAAATTAATAAAGTAACAGGAGTTTTCTACAAGCAGTTATATATATAGTATGTAGAGAAACAATCATTTCAAGGATCAGTATTATAATATATTTTTCTCTTTCACAAAAGGTTTTTATGACTTCTGGTGTACTAAAGACTACACTACTGCTGCCACTGCTTGAGTGGCAGCAGTTGTTCTTAGTTCTCTTGGAATTTGATGGATAATGCTCCTGTCATTATTCCTCCAGCAAATATATGGAAAATCTGCACATCTGAGCCACTTGCATCTTTAGATTACCTTAAAGAAATTCTCCAGAGTAGACTTCAGCTGAAGGCAGGTTTTAATCTCCAGTATGAGTACCCAGAATTTGGCAGTAAGTTTATCTGATATTTCGGAGTTACCAAAAGAAAAGGCAACTTTAAAACTGCTCTGTGATGCATGTGTAGCACCTGTGTTTACTAAAACTAGTAGCAAGTGACACATCTAGCTAGGTTCGAATAGCGGTACTTTAAGTCACAGAGGACCTTGACGGGAAGTTGAAGGATTAACACATTTATTATTTTACAACCAATGCAATGAACATTCAGCGCTGATATATAAAATGAGAGAAAATAAAGAAATAAAATAGAGCTCTGTGAAAAATAGGAAAATGAAAAATGTTTTCCGTGAAACACACTGTCCCTGGATCCAAAATAGAGTTCAAGTGGTGTCCTGGTGCAAAGGAATGTCTTTTGAAGCTGTTCTTCCGACTATGTTTAAGACCTATCTACCCGGGTAGAATAAATGTTGTGCTTGAGATCTTATCTGCCGTTGGACAATCAGTTGAAGAAATCCAAGGGGGTTTCTGCATGCAGTCGAACGGTAGGCCACACCGCCTCAACAACCATCAGCAGTCTCACTGAGCTCGGCTCGCCAATACAGAGGTTTCCAACATGTTCTTTTAACTCTAGGAAAAAAACAATCTACACAAATGCAGAATAATAAATCACTCTGTATGTACTCTTCTAACATGAGATCTCATAAACTCTTCACTTTCATTTTAACCATGTTAAGTTACATCCAGCTAGGGTATACTCAGCTAACCAATATGAATTGTTTTTTTTTAACAACAATTTACTATTGGGTGAATGACAATGCATTACGATTTTTACTGTTTTTATCAGTAACCAGTATTTGTAACCTTTTTTAACATCAGTTTAAATACAAATCATAGCTAGACTCTTATAAAGTGCTCATTCTGATATCCAAAATACACTCAATAGTAACATATTTACATCAAAACCATCAAAATACATAAATTCAACCAACAAAATGCTGTAAAACACTAGGCTTATAGTGATAACCGCCTAGCCCTAGCTTAGCGATTGGTGCTAGCTAGCGGTTAGCATCGAACACAGAGAAACATTAACTCTCTCTTTGGTGCACCAATTCAATTGCTAAACATTATTTATAATAAACATTATTTATTTCTCTTATTTCTCTTGAAAAAGCATCAATACTTAATTTGAGTAGGGTGAACTTTCCCTTTCAGAGCCTAGCTAAACTAGAACAAAGAACTGGTTCTTTCACTCACCGGAGCTCTCATCATCTAATACACGACAGAAACTGCTTCTCTTCAAGTTTGCTGACTTGGGATCAGATACATCAGTGTCATCTCTTGACACTACCTCTTTGTCCAGTTCATCAGATTCCTCACACACTTCCCTAGACATAATGAATTATCACTGGAGTGAACAGTGACCATCCCCTTTCTTCATCCCCACCTTCTTATATGATGTGCAGTGAAGAGTACAACACAAACAAGATTCCTCTAGATGTTACAATGAAAATGAAAAAATTACATGAAAAATTATATCTTGGACAAAATTGTCCAGGGTGTGTTCGGACAAACATGAGGTAGATTCTGTCGCAATGCAAACCTTCCAGTCTTAGTAAGCCAGGTGCAGGAGAGGGTTGTCTTTGTGACTTCAAGCTCCATACTTGTTCTGAGCACAGATGATAATTGTTCCAGGAATGTTTAACATGGAATTTTTGAAAACCAGGCTCAGCACATTGCTAAATTTCCTTTGGGATCAATAAAGTACGTATCTATCTATCTATCTATCTATCTATCTATCTATCGATCTATCTATCTATCTATCTATCTATCTATCATTTTGTGTTATTTTTTTCTGTTTGTTTTTGGTTTTGTTTTGACATCAGGAGAAAATCCATGTACTGAGTGGAATAAGTAATGAGTTTATTAAGAACACAATCTTTTTTTACACCATCCAGTGCACCTGGTGAATCTGGTGAATGTCCCCACGAAAAGTCTCCATGGTACACAGACGATGATGTTTACTCTTGGAAAGTGCTTACAGTAAAGGGACCCCTTACAGTCTCCTTGTTTCTGACGTGGGTTCGTAAGTATAAAAAATACTGTGTAATATTGCAGGTCTCAGAAAAATTGCACAGATCAAAGTTCAGCTTTGAAGCTGCTATGCAGACCTGAGCAGCCTGTTTATGGTCTCTAGTCAAATGTTTCCTCAACGCAAGTTCACTTCTGAATGAGCACACACAATCTTCATGGATGCAGTGTAGGGGACAATTGCTTGCCTGATGACAGTGTTTTAATTTGTAATGCATTACCAAAGTACCCTGGCTGCAAGATTTTGCAAGCCCACCTCATCAGCTGGGGGCAAAAGCACTTCAGCACTTCAGCAAACCTGTGATTCTGTAAAGAAAGCTTAGAAAAAATTACTGAAACAAAACTTCAAACACTTCCTAACTAATACAAAATTCATAGACATCATCAATTCTCGATTTCATACACTACGCCATGCAAATTTTTAAATGCATCCAATTAAAAATTACTAAAACATTAAAACATCCAATATTACTGCTGATAGCCCAGGATTAGTGATTATTATGGACTGTTTGCCTAATAAAATAAATTATAAAAAAGAAAAAGTTTACTTTAATTTTATTTACTTCAACTTATAATATATTATACTTTATATATTTTGTATTATTTTTTATTGTTTATTTTTCTATTTTATGTTATCTTATCTATTGGTGAATGGAGAAACAGCAAAGTAAGAATTTCATTGTACAGTGTAACTGTCTGTTTCTTCTGTGCATATGACAATAAAACTCTTGAGTCTAAAGCTTATTCCAAAGAGATGCACATTCAACGTTTTCCAGAAACTCCTCCTCCAGCTAGATTGTTCAAGGCTGTCCCCAAAAGTGAACAGTCTCAAGAATAAGCTACTGACTTAAGATAAAGGATCCTTTCAGGTTTCAGTGTCCAGGTTAGCTAGTTATTTAGTTAATCACAAATGTTCCTTGTAGTCCAAAAACGAACACTCATTTGAGTGGAGAGGCTTCATGTTTCTGATTTGACATTGGCACAGACAGACTAATTCTATTGAGAATTTGAACAAATGAGTCATGTGACAGTTTGAATCCAGTAGCAAGGGTTAAGAAAGTGAGTCAATTGTGGGATTTTAACTTACTTTCTTATGTTTGACCCCAAAGATTTCAGATGCTGCTTGTAGTAAATAAATAATTTAATGTGAAAGTAATAAAATGCTTTTCAGAATGAAATTATTGTCCTATTTTAAATACATAAAAAAAAACCTTCAAACACATCCACAAATGTACATACAATGATATTCATTGTTAAAAATTAGATCTGAAGTTCTAGAATACAAATTAAAACTAGAATTGACATGATTTATGCAGAAAAAAAAGGATTGCAGTATAAATGTGGAAATTAATATTTAATATTTTATGTAATTTAATTTATTTTAGTGAATCCAAAACATCTGGACATGTAGTAAGCTTATATCAATTTTAAACAGATCATTAGTAAATAAAAAAACAATTTTCACTATATTTAGTACATTTATATAAATGTTATATTGAGATATTGAGCAAATGTGGTTTAACTTTGAGATACTTTAGAATATAATAGCACATTTTTCCTAATTAATTAATTTGCATTTACTAAATATTTCTGAGCTACATTAACACAAAATTGGCATGCTGTTACTTAATCAAACACAGCTTCTGCTGATTTTTTTAACTTGTACTTATCTTTTGCTTAGATTTAGTCTATTTAAGTTTTAATCAGAGCGTAAGTAAATAAAATTTGCTCAGTTATACTGTGTAACCAACATTCACACTTTTTACAGTAACACTTTATAGTGTAGCTGTGTGGTTCTTGATGTGCCTCCTAGAACACCCACAATTTGATCATGCCTAGCTTCCAACACAGCTGTGCTGGGTATTCAGTGTCTCATTCTTCTTCATCTCCTTCTCTCGTTCTCCTGCATCTCATAACAAACTTACGATCATCCCATCTTTACGTTACATTTTCAGTTTTTACAGTCGGTCTGCATGTAAAGTATGCTATTTAACCAAATAGCTATTACAGCTGAAGGTGTTAGCTAATGTGAGTTACAGTTTCCTACTGAATCTACAGCTGGATTATCTAGCATGCTGGCTAGATGTCGGACAGTTCAGGCCCAATTCCAGCTTTTCTACCCGGGTTGGTTGATCACTGAGCAGGTACTGACGACTGTAGCGAGGTGAGCTGGAGGCGGACCCAAGTGCAGAGTTTGTGAATTTGTTTTGTTAGTGTTGTATTGAGAAGAGGGTGCTTGTGCTAGGCAGGAATCGAACCCCTGCCTTGGGTGACTACAGACCATGGTCCCCTACCTGTACCACTGAGGGTCAAGAGAGGAAGCAATCTGAATGTGGGGGAAAAGAGGTAGGTAACAAAGGAAATGCCAGAGTATGGTATGTTTAAACAGTAGGACCAATATAACCCATCAGGAAACAAACCCTCGTTAAACTCATTTGTATTTTCTGTTTTTTTTACATCTCATTCACATGTGATGTTTTTTCTGTTTTCTTTCTTCTTTTACTGATTTTCTCTTTTTTGTCATTTTTCTTTTTCTACATACTCACCTCTTACCAACCACCCCTCTAAAGTGTGATGCAGACTTGTGTTTGTGGCTGACCCTATACAGAAGGCTGCTCAGGTGTGCCCAGCCAGCACTGATTGATACTAAGTAGTCTGGGAATCGGAGTTCTTTCTCCTTTTCCTGCTGGGCCTCCCTCTATGCCGACTGAGCCCTCTGCTGGTGGCTGGCAGGGCAGCCTGGGCCTGGAACCCGACGTGGCTGGCAGTGTATTGTATCTTGTGTATTGTATAGTCCTTTATATATTTCAGTTATAACTATGTTTATTTTTTAGCTTATTTTTACTTTAATATTGTCTATTTATTGTATGTTTGTACTGTTTATATATATAATGCTGCCCTGCTGTAGAGTTGTATCTGAGACTCACCCCAAACATTTCAATGCATGTTATGTCCTGACATGATGTGCAAATGACAAATAAACTTGAAACTTGTGTGTTTTCTAATGTCTGCTGTGTACAACTTCACCACATGGTGCAACACAAAGTGATATACACAACATGTACAGTACAATATATCAGGAGCAGGACATCATTTCATTAACATCCTCAGAACTTTAGATCTCCTCATTATCCAGTCTAAAAGCTTCAAACCCAAACCTCACACAAGCACGATTCAGAGTTTACACTTAAAACAGTTCACTGTATTTACTACATGTAGGACTCCAGCACATCGAACACTAATGATTCCAGCCACTGTTCTTATTCCACTAATATTGTTTTCTTCATTTTAGCGCCGGATATGAATGCATTCATTTTATGGGTGTTTGGAAACCAATAGAGCCGAGTGACTCATGTGCAAGTATATATACACTATATAAGCTGAACGTTTTAGGTTACACTGTGTGTCAGGGACTCTCCTTACGAAGACTAACAGGAAGCAGGTTGTAAATGTGATATTTTTGTAGTCATCCTGTATGTATCTGATGTATTCATTAAGATGAAAGATATATAGGCTGTATATTATACAAATCAGAACTCCTCAGTTAGCCTGATAATTTACACCAGTGGTCTCCAGCCCTAGTCCTGGACAGCTACCTTGCAGGTCCATCTACAGTTTGCTAAACCAGCTCCAGCTAATCAACCACTTTCCAAGAACACACACTGGAGCCAAAAAATAAGCCAATAACAGAAACACTAAAGGCCTTTCCTATTGGACGATCCTCAACTTCCAGCATGCAAATTAGGCCTGCATCACTGACAATACTGGCACCATGTAAGACTAAGAAACATGCCCAAACATCACATCTGTGGTATAGAAATCATAGCAGAACTGAGAACCATGTCTGGCCTAATAGAATTCCTAAACAGAGGTTTCCTTCTCGCTCTATACCCACCAATCCGTTATACCAGTTTATCATAGAAGCACGTTTCTAAGCTTTCACATTTAAAGCATAAAATTGTAAAAAGGTAAACAATTAAAACAGCTGAGAAGAGCCACTGAAGTCCTTTAACGTTAAAACTGAACATTTAATATTTAAGATGCAATGTGACAGTAATTGACTCTAAAGGGCTGAAAAAGTTTCTACTTTCTGATTTTTAAACCATTTAGTTCCAGTTCATAAACAGACCAATGTACAAAAACAGCTTGTTCTGAATTAATTTATGTATAAACATATTCAGCCTGCAAACAAATAAATACAACACATGACAGCCAATCAGCACACAGGTCATTTACATAGTCCTGCAGGCGCAGCAGCACCCAGCCTGTTTAATTCTGAGAGATAAAAGTGGAAATGTTTTGTAAAATTGAAACTGTTTTAGTTGGTAAAGCGACTCAGAAGTCATGTTTGAAGCTGAAAAGAAAAAAACAGAAGAAGTCTGAACACTGTCTGCGCGCGTCCACCGCGCTACTCCTTCGCCCGGTCGTCTCTGCTCTCCTGCAGGCCCAGCAGCGCGGCGTCCGCCTCCAGCAGCGTGGTGTCGGTGGTGGCGCCCAGGAAGCGGGAGGTGAGCTCCAGGTCCTCCAGCCGCAGCCTCACCCTGCTGCCCCTCCGGTACCGCTCCCCGTCAGCCTCGGGCCGCGTGCACACACAGTGAAACTTGCCGCCGAAGTCGATGTACAGGTCGTCCTGGACCACGTGGACGATTCTTCCGATGACGATTCTGTCCTTGGCCGGTCCCAGCTGCACGAGCGGCGAGTGGCGGAGCAGCGATGCGAAGGTCGCCTCCTGCCGGGCGGAGCTCCTGCTGAGCGGCTGCGCTGCGCTGCGCTCCTCCCGCTGCTGGAGCTCCAGGTCAGAGTGGAGCTCGTAAGCAGCAGCAAAGCCCTTCAGCGGCTTCTCCGCTGCTTCTGCCGGCGTGTCTCCCGCCGAGGCGCCGCTGAGGCTGCTGGAAAACAGCGCTGCAGTGAAAACTCGCGGATTCGAGAAGTTAATCAAAACTCCGAACCTCAGACCACCCACGACCTTCAACCACACCGCCATGCTGGAGAACCGCTTCTTCCTCAGGGCTTCCCTCACACTGAGCGCTGCGCTCATACTGCCCCCTACTGGTCATACTGGTCATACTGCCTACTACTGCCCCCTACTGCACGGATTCGGAATCGTCATCTTCTTCCTCTTTCGGATGTTGTGGCGGTTAACAGACCTACCACAGGTGCATTACTGCCACCTACTGAGCTGGAGTGTTAAGCATTGGGAATGGTGAACTGCAGTGAAATCACCAATAGAAATGAAAAAATACGGGCAATTAAATGAATAAATAAATTAAATCCCTAAATTAAATGATACATCCCAGATCCATTTGACAAGAAACCCTTTAAAGAAATAGCCTAGTGACCCTTCGTCATATGGAATTAGTCCCATATGATTACACGGTGTAAATGTGTTCAGGCGTGCTGCTGTCGTACCTAACACGTTTAGAGCTATCAGTGTAAATCTGCAGGACTCCATAATAACATTCACCCATGACAACCATAACAATGACCCACCAGTTTCCACAAACCGCTGTTCAAGTAAGGTTGTATCCACAACAGCTCTCCACCACTGGTAATGTCTCCTCCAGATTTCTACAGTACCTACATTACAGAATTTGTATTTTAAAAGCATCAAAAATGAACAATCAGAAGACACATAGAGGTTCACTGTTTGTTCAGAATAATCAAACCACATTGAATGCCTTTATTTACATCTCGAATTATACAGAGATGTTAATGTTCATATTTAAATATTTATTATTGTAATTTAAACACTTATCACTTTTACTACTATTTATGTCATTGTTTAATAAAAGTAACAAAGTTTTTAAGGTGGTTTTAAATCCCTGTCAGTTGGAAGCGCACAGTATTTTATATTGAGGACTTTTAATTTGTAATTTGTTGTCTTCGCAGCTTCCGTAGTGACGCGTTGTGTGAAAGGCTCAGTGACGGAGTTTAACTACAGCAGAAAAACAAACATGAACGTTTTCGTCATTTCTCCCACTTTTCGCTTTTACAGTCTCACCGTGGAAGCCGGGTCCACTGTGGGGGGTCTGGAGGGTCTGCTCTCCTCTGAGGAAGTGAGTTCTGAGAGTTAGTATAGCGACTTAGTCTGTAAGCGGTGGTTAGCTAGATAGCTAACTGCTACATACGGCTAACAAGCAGCTTTTGATATTTTCTGATATTTTCTGATGTTTTCTGATATTTTCTGATGTTTTCTGATGTTTCTTCTTTTAAATCAGTTTAACAGTGTGATAAGGTTTCACCGTGTTAGAGGATGGAGTTTGTTTCTGTTAACTGGTTTTAATGGTGAAAGTAGTAGCTCTGGTATGTGAGGCGCCTCTCTGGTTTAAGGTGGAACGTTAGAATTCCAGGTGGGGAATTTCAGCTTCTTGACTGGTTTTCTCTCTGGCGAGTCTTCAGCGGTCAGTTTTACACCAAGTGAAAGAATAGTAAAGAGAAAACTAGCTCATAACAAACTTCTGGCCCTGTTCTGAAGAGTCTCAGTCCAGGAGGAAGCTTCTTTTAGACATTTGTCCTTTCTCCAGTTAACTTAATGTTTTTCTAGAAGTTTCAAGTAGTTATTTTACAAACGTTTAATTTGGTATTCTGTTTTTATTAATAGTATGAGCCCAAAACTTCAGAGGAAAGTGGTTTTGCAATAAGGTACATCTCTGTGTCTCTGGATGGACACCAGTATGAAGTTCAAACTCAGCAGGGAGATGTTTAACATGGTGTCACAATGTTTATTTTCTAAAATCTGTTAAGTTAAAAGGCAAATGGAGCTCTACTTTATTAAAAACGGCATCAATACCTACAAGCGTTTCCTAAACAGGACAAATAACTGCTTTTAATCAAACGTGCTGTTCGGATGTGCGTTACTCACAGATGTTGTACGCGCTGTTAATTTGGAATCGTTTAAGAATGACTGACGATACATGATGTATGTATTTGAACGGACTTGCAGACGTACCAGTGTGAGCTGTTTTTGGGTTCGAACAAGATTATTTTATCCACAGATGCCCAACGATATCTGTGCTGTCTATTTTAGTGACTAAGTGTTTTATAATGCTGTGTTTGTGAGAGGCTCAGTCTGCTGTGAGTCTCTGGACAGTCCTGAAGTAAATCAGCGTTCAGCAGCTATTATATGTTTCCATTAGGCCATCCAGTCTCTGGATTGTTATGTGAAGAACAATGGACGGATATCGGATCGCAGTCAGAAGCTCCAGGCTGGAGCGGTGTATCGCCTGGAACCTCGTCTATGTGGTGGCAAAGGGGGTAACGTATCCCACCAGCATAGTTTAGTTTTCTAGCGCACTACACTGATGGCTGTGAGCTCACTGTCACTGTCTCTGACTCAGGCTTTGGCTCCATGCTGAGGGCGCTCGGGGCACAGATTGAAAAAACTACCAACCGTGAGGCCTGTAGGGATCTGAGTGGCCGGAGGCTTCGAGATGTCAATCATGAGAAAGAGTAAGTATGTGTGTTTTGGGGTGAACGGAGAGGAAGTGGCTGTGGGTACGAGTAACGGCGTGTGCTCTGGTGTAGAATGGCAGAGTGGCTGAAGAAGCAAGCAGACCGTGAAGCAGAGAAGGAGCAGCGGCGTTTGGAGCGGATTCAGAGAAAACTGGCTGAACCCAAACACTACTTCACTGATACGAACTACGAGCAGCAGTGCCATGACCTCTCAGAGAGACTGGAGGACTCCGTGCTGAAAGGTTTGATTCTATAAAGTACCTGTGGTCTGCGGTATTCCAGAGTTTCGGGCCTTAATCTGTAGAAGGCTGGCGTGGCTGCAGGTTTTCACTCCAGACGAGCTGTAACACACCTGACTGTGTAATCAGGTCGTCTTAGTCTTCAAACAGCTGATCAGAGCATTTCAGTGTTCACTGAAATATCAAGTTTGTTCTAAAAGCTTAAATATATATATTTTTTTTCTCGAACTGAGAGAAAACATCACTAAAACACTTTCAGTTAAACAAGAAAACCTGCAGTAGTGATGCACTTGATCAGAATTATGATATTATATATAATTATATCATCAGCTTCTTCCAGAAATCAGTATATAAACTGAAATATGGAGGTACGGCAGGACGTTCTCTTTTAAAATAGCAACCCATAACATTATAAACAGTTTAAACATCCGCTCAGTCAAACTCAAACATTCAGCTTCAGGCTGAACAGCAGGTCGGCTCTGATGTTTCTATGTTCCAGGTATGCAGGCGTCATCCAGTGGCCTGGTGCAAGCAGACGAAGGGCCGAGTCGCAAACGTCCAGCAGTGAAAAATGGACACGGAGCTACAAAGAAGAAATGTTTCTGGTAAGTAAACATCAACAGATCCTGTTAACTAAAACTACACAGACCCTATAGCCTTTAGATCAAACAGCAAACAACCTTAGAACTTTTTATAAGTGTGTTATATTTATAATATTTAAATAACACTGTAGAATAAAGCGTTACTGTAACGTTACTGTTTCCCAGGACGGGTGTTGATGGTCTGGATTACATGGACAGTTCCGGGACAGACAGTGATGAAGGTGAAGCCGTGGCTTCTTCCTCTGCTTCTGTATCTGTTTCTGGGGCTTCCTGCAGCTCGCGTTCATCTGTAGTACCAGCAGCCACCAGCAGGAGGAGTGAGGAGCCTGAGACTCAGGAGCAGCCCAGCTCCAGCAGCAGCTCCAGCAGCAGCTCCAGCAGCAGCTCCAGCAATAGCCCAGCGGCCTGCTCCCCTCCTCCAGAAAGGGCTGGAGAGGAAGAGGCAGGGATGGAACAGGTCACAGAGGAAGAGCGGGCAGAGACCAAAGGGTCAGCGGAGGAGGAGAACGTACAGGAGAACCGCAGTGATGGACAGGGCCAGGAGAAGACGGAGGATGTGGGAGAGAGCCATAGCTGCCCACCTGCCCGGACAGTTACTCAGTCAGCTCACGCAGCGGTGAGATCAGTCTTACACGTGAGGAGGCGCTGTGTGTGTGTAGTTCAGTCTGAGAGTATGTGTGTGTGTGTGTGTGTGTAGTTCAGTCTGAGAGTATGTGTGTGTGTGTGTGTGTGTAGTTCAGTCTGAGAGTATGTGTGTGTGTGTGTGTAGTTCAGTCTGAGAGTATGTGTGTGTGTGTGTGTGTAGTTCAGTCTGAGAGTATGTGTGTGTGTGTGTGTGTGTAGTTCAGTCTGAGAGTGTGTGTGTGTGTGTAGTTCAGTCTGAGAGTATGTGTGTGTGTGTGTGTGTGTGTAGTTCAGTCTGAGAGTATGTGTGTGTGTGTGTGTGTGTGTAGTTCAGTCTGAGAGTGTGTGTGTGTGTGTAGTTCAGTCTGTGTGTGTGTGTGTGTGTGTGTAGTTCAGTCTGAGAGTATGTGTGTGTGTGTGTGTAGTTCAGTCTGAGAGTGTGTGTGTGTGTGTGTAGTTCAGTCTGAGAGTATGTGTGTGTGTGTGTGTAGTTCAGTCTGAGAGTATGTGTGTGTGTGTGTGTAGTTCAGTCTGAGAGTATGTGTGTGTGTGTGTAGTTCAGTCTGAGAGTATGTGTGTGTGTGTGTAGTTCAGTCTGAGAGTATGTGTGTGTGTGTGTAGTTCAGTCTGAGAGTATGTGTGTGTGTGTGTAGTTCAGTCTGAGAGTATGTGTGTGTGTGTGTGTAGTTCAGTCTGAGAGTATGTGTGTGTGTGTGTGTAGTTCAGTCTGAGAGTATGTGTGTGTGTGTGTGTGTGTGTAGTTCAGTCTGAGAGTATGTGTGTGTGTGTGTGTGTGTAGTTCAGTCTGAGAGTATGTGTGTGTGTAGTTCAGTATGTGTGTGTGTAGTTCTGTGTGTGTGTGTGGTTCAGTCTGAGTGTGTGTGTGTGTGTGTGTGTGTGTGTGTGGTTCAGTCTGAGGGTGTGTGTGTGTGTGTTTCTGTGTGGTTCTGTGTGTGTGTGGTTCTGTGTGTGTGTGGTTCTGTGTGTGTGTGGTTGTGTGTGTGTGTGTGTGGTTCAGTCTGTGTGTGTGTGTGGTTCAGTCTGTGTGTGTGTGTGTGTGTGTGTGTGTGTGTGGTTCAGTCTGTGTGTGTGTGTGTGTGGTTCAGTCTGTGTGTGTGTGTGGTTCAGTCTGTGTGTGTGTGTGGTTCAGTCTGTGTGTGTGTGTGTGTGTGTGGTTCAGTCTGTGTGTGTGTGTGTGTGTGTGTGTGTGTGTGTGTGGTTCAGTCTGTGTGTGTGTGTGTGTGTGTGTGTATGTGGTTCAGTCTGTGTGTGTGTGTGTGTGGTTCAGTCTGTGTGTGTGTGGTTCAGTCTGTGTGTGTGTGTGTCTGTGTGTGTGTGTGGTTCAGTCTGTGTGTGTGTGTGGTTCAGTGTGTGTGTGTGTGTGTGGTTCAGTCTGTGTGTGTGTGTGTGTGTGTGTGTGTGTGTGGTTCAGTGTGTGTGTGTGTGTGTGTGTGTGTGTGTGTGGTTCAGTCTGTGTGTGTGTGTGTGTGTGTGTGTGTGTGGTTCAGTCTGTGTGTGTGTGTGTGTGTGTGTGGTTCAGTCTGTGTGTGTGTGTGTGGTTCAGTCTGTGTGTGTGTGTGTGTGTGTGTGGTTCAGTGTGTGTGTGTGTGTGTGTGTGTGTGGTTCAGTGTGTGTGTGTGGTTCAGTCTGTGTGTGTGTGGTTCAGTCTGTGTGTGTGTGTGTGTGTGGTTCAGTCTGTGTGTGTGTGTGTGTGGTTCAGTCTGTGTGTGTGTGTGGGGTTCTGTGTGAGTGTGTGTGTGTGTGTGTGTGTGTGTGTGTGGTTCTGTGTGTGAGTGTGTGTGTGTGTGGTTCCGTCTGTGTGTGTGTGTGTGTGTGTGTAGTTCAGTCTGAGTGTGTGTGTGTGTGTGTGTGTGGTTCTGTGTGTGTGTGTGTGTGTGTGGTTCTGTGTGTGTGTGTGTGTGTGTGGTTCTGTGTGAGTGTGTGTGTGGTTTTGTGAGTGTGTGTGTGGTTCTGTGTGTGTGTGGTTCTGTGTGTGTGTGTGGTTCTGTGTGTGTGTGTGTGTGGTTCTGTGTGTGGTTCTGTCTGTGTGTGTGTGTGTGTGTGTGTGTGTGGTTCTCTGTGTGTGTGTGTGTGGTTCTGTGTGTGTGTGTGTGTGTGGTTCTGTCTGTGTGTGTGTGTGTGTGTGTGTGTGTGGTTCTGTCTGTGTGTGTGTGTGTGTGTGTGTGTGTGGTTCTGTCTGTGTGTGTGGTTCTGTGTGTGTGTGTGTGTGTGGTTCTGTGTGTGTGTGTGTGTGTGTGGTTCTATGTGAGTGTGTGTGTGGTTCTATGTGAGTGTGTGTGTGTGTGTGTGTGGTTCTATGTGAGTGTGTGTGTGTGGTTCTATGTGAGTGTGTGTGTGTGGTTCTATGTGAGTGTGTGTGTGTGGTTCTATGTGAGTGTGTGTGGTTTTGTGAGTGTGTGTGTGTGTGGTTATGTGTGAGTGTGTGGTTATGTGTGAGTGTGTGGTTTTGTGTGAGTGTGTGTGGTTTTGTGAGTGTGTGTGTGTGTGGTTCTGTGTGTGTGTGTGTGTGTGTGGTTCTGTGTGTGTGTGTGTGTGGTTCTGTGTGTGTGTGTGTGTGTGTGTGGTTCTGTGTGTGTGTGTGTGTGGTTCTGTGTGTGTGTGTGTGTGGTTCTGTGTGTGTGTGGTTCTGTGTGTGGTTCTATGTGAGTGTGTGTGGTTCTATGTGAGTGTGTGTGTGTGTGTGTGTGTGTTTCTATGTGAGTGTGTGTGTGTGTGTGGTTCTATATGTGTGTGTGTGGTTCTATATGTGTGTGTGTGTGTGGTTCTATGTGAGTGTGTGTGTGTGGTTCTATGTGAGTGTGTGTGTGTGGTTCTATGTGAGTGTGTGTGTGTGTGTGTGTGTTTCTATGTGAGTGTGTGTGTGTGTGGTTCTATGTGTGTGTGTGTGGTTCAGTCAGTGTGTGTGTGTGTGTGTGTGTGTGGTTCAGTCAGTCTGAGTGTGTGTGTGTGGTTCAGTCTGAGTGTGTGTGTGTGTGGTTCAGTCTGAGTGTGTGTGTGTGTGGTTCAGTCTGAGTGTGTGTGTGTGTGGTTCAGTCTGAGTGTGTGTGTGTGTGTGTGTGTGTGTGGTTCAGTCTGAGTGTGTGTGTGTGTGTGTGTGTGGTTCAGTCTGAGTGTGTGTGTGTGTGTGTGTGTAGTTCAGTCTGTGTGTGTGTGTGTGGGGGGTTCAGTCTGTGTGTGTGTGTGGGAGGTTCAGTCTGTGTGTGTGTGTGTGTGTGTGTGTGTGTGTGTGTGTGTGTGTGGTTCAGTCTGTGTGTGTGTGTGGTTCAGTCTGAGTGTGTGTGTGTGTGTGTGTGTGTGTAGTTCAGTGTGAGTGTGTGTACTTCAGTGTGAGTGTGTGTATGTGTGTGGTTCAGTGAGTGTGTGTGTGTATGTGGTTCAGTCTGAGTGTGTGTGGTTCAGTCTGAGTGTGTGTGTGTGTGTGTGTGTGTGGTTCAGTCTGAGTGTGTGGTTCAGTCTGAGTGTGTGGTTCAGTCTGAGTGTGTGAGTGTGTGGTTCAGTCTGAGTGTGTGAGTGTGCGGTTCAGTCTGAGTGTGTGTGTGTGTGTGTAGTTCAGTCTGAGAGTGTGTGTGTGTGTAGTTCAGTCTGTGTGTGTGTGTGTGTGTGTGTAGTTCAGTCTGTGTGTGTGTGTGTGTGTGTGTGTGTGTGGTTGTGTGAGAGTGTGTGGTTTTGTGTGAGTGTGTGTGGTTTTGTGAGTGTGTGTGTGTGTGTGGTTCTGTGTGTGTGTGTGTGGTTCTGTGTGTGTGTGTGTGTGGTTCTGTGTGTGTGTGTGTGGTTCTGTGTGTGGTTCTGTGTGTGTGTGTGTGTGTGTGTGTGTGTGTGTGGTTCTGTGTGTGTGTGTGTGTGTGGTTCAGTCTGAGTGTGTGTGTGTGTGTGTGGTTCAGTCTGTGTGTGTGTGTGTGTGGTTCAGTCTGTGTGTGTGTGTGTGTGGTTCAGTCTGTGTGTGTGTGTGTGTGGTTCAGTCTGTGTTTGTGTGTGTGTGTGTGGTTCAGTCTGTGTGTGTGTGTGTGGTTCTGTGTGAGTGTGTGTGTGTGTGGTTCTGTGTGAGTGTGTGTGATTTTGTGAGTGTGTGTGTGTGTGTGGTTCCGTCTGTGTGTGTGTGTGTGTAGTTCAGTCTGAGTGTGTGTGTGTGTGTGTGTGTTTGTGGTTCTGTGTGTGTGTGTGTGTGTGTGTGTGTGTGTGTGTGTGTGTGTGGTTCTGTGTGTGTGTGTGTGGTTCTGTGTGTGTGTGTGTGTGTGTGTGGTTCTGTGTGTGTGTGTGTGTGTGTGTGTTTCTGTGTGTGTGTGTGTGTGTGTGGTTCTGTGTGAGTGTGTGTGTGTGTGTGTGTGGTTTTGTGAGTGTGTGTGTGTGGTTCTGTGTGTGTGTGTGGTTCTGTGTGTGTGTGTGGTTCTGTGTGTGTGTGTGGTTCTGTGTGTGGTTCTGTCTGTGTGTGTGTGTGGTTCTGTGTGTGTGTGTGTGGTTCTGTGTGTGTGTGTGGTTCTGTGTGTGTGTGTGTGTGTGGTTCTGTGTGAGTGTGTGTGTGTGTGTGGTTTTGTGAGTGTGTGTGTGTGTGTGTGTGGTTCTGTGTGTGGTTCTGTCTGTGTGTGTGTGTGTGTGTGGTTCTGTCTGTGTGTGTGTGTGTGGTTCTGTCTGTGTGTGTGTGTGTGTGTGGTTCTGTCTGTGTGTGTGTGTGTGGTTCTATGTGTGTGTGTGTGTGTGTGGTTCTATGTGTGTGTGTGTGTGTGGTTCTATGTGAGTGTGTGTGTGGTTCTATGTGAGTGTGTGTGTGTGGTTCTATGTGAGTGTGTGTGTGTGTGGTTCTATGTGAGTGTGTGTGTGTGGTTCTATGTGAGTGTGTGTGGTTTTGTGAGTGTGTGTGTGTGGTTCTCTGTGTGTGTGTGTGTGTGGTTATGTGTGAGTGTGTGGTTTTGTGTGAGTGTGTGTGGTTTTGTGAGTGTGTGTGTGTGGTTCTGTGTGTGTGTGTGTGTGGGTCTGTGTGTGTGTGTGTGTGTGGGTGTGGTTCTGTGTGTGTGTGTGTGTGTGGGTGTGGTTCTGTGTGTGTGTGTGTGTGGTTCTGTGTGTGTGTGGTTCTGTGTGTGTGGTTCTGTGTGTGTTTGTGTGTGGTTCTGTGTGTGTGTGGTTCTGTGTGTGGTTCTATGTGAGTGTGTGTGGTTCTATGTGAGTGTGTGTGTGGTTCTATGTGAGTGTGTGTGTGGTTCTATGTGAGTGTGTGGGTGTGTGTGTTTCTATGTGAGTGTGTGTGTGTGTGGTTCTATATGTGTGTGTGTGGTTCTATGTGAGTGTGTGTGTGTGTGTGTTTCTATGTGAGTGTGTGTGTGTGTGTGGTTCTATGTGTGTGTGTGTGGTTCAGTCTGAGTGTGTGTGTGTGGTTCAGTCTGAGTGTGTGTGTGTGTGGTTCAGTCTGAGTGTGTGTGTGTGTGTGTGTGTGTGTGTGTGTAGTTCAGTCTGTGTGTGTGTGTGTGGGGGGGGTTCAGTCTGTGTGTGTGTGGGGGGGGTTCAGTCTGTCTGTGTGTGTGTGTGTGGGGTTCAGTCTGTGTGTGTGTGTGTGTGGGGTTCAGTGTGTGTGTGTGGTTCAGTCTGAGTGTGTGTGTGTGTAGTTCAGTGTGAGTGTGTGTACTTCAGTGTGAGTGTGTGTATGTGTGTGGTTCAGTGAGTGTGTGTGTGTGTGTGTGGTTCAGTCTGAGTGTGTGTGTGTGTGTGTGTGTGTGTGTGTGTGTGTGTGTGTGTGGTTCAGTCTGTGTGTGTGTGTGTGTGTGTGTGTGTGTGTGTGTGTGTGGTTCAGTCTGAGTGTGTGTGTGTGTGTGTGTGTGTGTGGTTCAGTCTGTGTGTGTGTGTGTGTGTGTGTGTGTGTGTGGTTCAGTCTGTGTGTGTGTGTGGTTCAGTCTGTGTGTGTGTGTGTGTGTGTGTGTGTGTGTGTGTGTGTGTGTGTGTGTGGTTCAGTCTGTGTGTGTGTGTGTGTGTGGTTCAGTCTGTGTGTGTGTGTGGTTCAGTCTGTGTGTGTGTGTGTGTGTGTGTGGTTCAGTCTGTGTGTGTGTGTGGTTCAGTCTGTGTGTGTGTGTGGTTCAGTCTGTGTGTGTGTGTGTGTGTGTGTGTGGTTCAGTCTGAGTGTGTGTGTGTGTGTGTGTGTGTGTGGTTCAGTCTGAGTGTGTGTGTGGTTCAGTGTGTGTGTGTGTGTGTGGTTCAGTCTGAGTGTGTGTGTGTGGTTCAGTCTGAGTGTGTGTGTGTGTGTGTGGTTCAGTCTGAGTGTGTGTGTGTGTGTGTGTGTGTGGTTCAGTCTGAGAGTGTGTGTGTGTGTGTGTGTGTGTAGTTCAGTCTGTGTGTGTGTGTGTATTTCAGTCTGAGAGAGAGAGTGTGTGTGTGTGTGTGTGTGTGTGTGGTTCAGTCTGAGTGTGTGGTTCAGTCTGAGTGTGTGAGTGTGCGGTTCAGTCTGAGTGTGTGTGTGTGTGTGTGTAGTTCAGTCTGAGAGTGTGTGTGTGTGTGTGTGTGGTTCAGTCTGTGTGTGTGTGTGTGTGTGTAGTTCAGTCTGTGTGTGTGTGTGTGTGTGTGTAGTTCAGTCTGTGTGTGTGTGTGTGTGTGTGTAGTTCAGTCTGTGTGTGTGTGTGTGTGTGTGTAGTTCAGTCTGTGTGTGTGTAGTTCAGTCTGTGTGTGTGTGGTTCAGTCTGAGTGTGTGTGTGTGTGTGGTTCAGTCTGAGTGTGTGTGTGTGTGGTTCAGTCTGAGTGTGTGTGTGTGTGTGTGTGTGTGTGGTTCAGTCTGAGTGTGTGTGTGTGGTTCAGTCTGAGTGTGTGTGTGGTTCAGTCTGAGTGTGTGTGTGGTTCAGTGTGAGTGTGTGTGTGGTTCAGTCTGATTGTGTGTGTGTGGTTCAGTCTGATTGTGTGTGTGTGGTTCAGTCTGATTGTGTGTGTGTGTGTGTGTAGTTCAGTCTGAGAGTGTGTGTGTGTAGTTCAGTCTGAGAGTGTGTGTGTGTAGTTCAGTCTGAGAGTGTTTGTGTGTAGTTCAGTCTGAGAGTGTGTGTGTGTGTGTGTGTGTGTAGTTCAGTCTGAGAGTGTGTGTGTAGTTCAGTCTGAGAGTGTGTGTGTAGTTCAGTCTGAGAGTGTGTGTGTGTAGTTCAGTCTGAGAGTGTGTGTGTAGTTCAGTCTGAGAGTGTGTGTGTAGTTCAGTCTGAGAGTGTGTGTGTAGTTCAGTCTGAGAGTGTGTGTGTGTGTAGTTCAGTCTGAGAGTGTGTGTGTGTGTAGTTCAGTCTGAGAGTGTGTGTGTGTGTAGTTCAGTCTGAGAGTGTGTGTGTGTGTGTGTGTAGTTCAGTCTGAGTGTGTGTGTGTGTGTGTAGTTCAGTCTGAGTGTGTGTGTGTGTGTAGTTCAGTCTGAGTGTGTGTGTGTGTGTGTAGTTCAGTCTGAGAGTGTGTGTGTGTGTAGTTCAGTCTGAGAGTGTGTGTGTGTGTAGTTCAGTCTGAGAGTGTGTGTGTGTGTTGTTCAGTCTGAGAGTGTGTGTGTGTGTGTAGTTCAGTCTGAGAGTGTGTGTGTGTGTGTGTGTGTGTGTGTAGTTCAGTCTGAGAGTGTGTGTGTGTGTGTGTGTGTGTAGTTCAGTCTGAGAGTGTGTGTGTGTGTGTGTGTGTAGTTCAGTCTGAGAGTGTGTGTGTGTGTGTGTAGTTCAGTCTGAGAGTGTGTGTGTGTGTGTAGTTCAGTCTGAGAGTGTGTGTGTGTGTGTAGTTCAGTCTGAGAGTGTGTGTGTGTGTAGTTCAGTCTGAGAGTGTGTGTGTGTGTAGTTCAGTCTGAGAGTGTGTGTGTGTGTTGTTCAGTCTGAGAGTGTGTGTGTGTGTGTAGTTCAGTCTGAGAGTGTGTGTGTGTGTGTAGTTCAGTCTGAGTGTGTGTGTGTAGTTCAGTCTGAGTGTGTGTGTGTGTGTGTGTAGTTCAGTCTGAGTGTGTGGTTCAGTCTGAGTGTGTGAGTGTGCGGTTCAGTCTGAGTGTGTGTGTGTGTGTGTAGTTCAGTCTGAGTGTGTGTGTGTGAAGTTCAGTCTGAGAGAGTGTGTGTGTGTGTGTAGTTCAGTCTGTGTTTGTGTGTGTAGTTCAGTCTGAGTGTGTGTGTGTGTGTAGTTCAGTCTGAGAGAGTGTGTGTAGTTCAGTCTGTGTTTGTGTGTGTAGTTCAGTCTGAGTGTGTGTGTGTGTGTAGTTCAGTCTGAGAGAGAGTGTGTGTGTGTGTGTGTGTAGTTCAGTCTGTGTTTGTGTGTGTAGTTCAGTCTGTGTGTGTGTGTGTGTGTGTGTGTGGTTCAGTCTGAGTGTGTGTGTGTGTGTGTGTGTGGTTCAGTCTGAGTGTGTGTGTGTGTGTGTGGTTCAGTCTGAGTGTGTGTGTGTGTGTGTGTGTGTGGTTCAGTCTGAGTGTGTGTGTGTGTGTGTGTGGTTCAGTCTGAGTGTGTGAGTGTGCGGTTCAGTCTGAGTGTGTGTGTGTGTGTAGTTCAGTCTGAGAGTGTGTGTGTGTGTAGTTCAGTCTTTGTGTGTGTGTGTGTGTGTGTGTGTGTGTGTGTGTGTGGTTCAGTTTGAGAGAGAGAGTGTGTGTGTGTGTGTGGTTCAGTCTGAGTTTGTGTGTGTGTATGTTAGGGTTATTTATATAAATATATAATATAAATGATATGAGTGTTAATGGTGGTCTCTGTCTCTCAGCAGTGCGAGGGCGAGTTGGATCTGCTGTCGGTAAGCGGTGTGGAGGATCTGGAGAAGCTGGGTTTGGAGAGACTGAAGGCTGAGCTGATGCAGCGAGGGATGAAATGCGGAGGAACTCTGCAGGAGCGCGCTGCGCGTCTCTTCTCCGTCCGAGGACGAAACTCAGATCAGATCGATCCTGCGCTGTTAGCCAAACCCAGTAAAGGCAAGAAGAAGTAACTGGGAGAACCCCAACCCTGGAGTTCCTTCACCTCTGTCTTTTACTGCTTTCTATTATTTTTGTTGTTTTTTTATTAAGATTTTTGATTTGGACCTAAAAGCAGGTTGTCCTGGTCTGTGTAAATATTTCTCAATAAAGTGTTTCAGAAATAAACCACCAATAAACTGTTAGTAGCTTGTGTAGTTCAGTTTCCTCTGATGTACGTTTTCATTTAGTAAAGTAGTCACACAGTTCTAGGCTTAGGTTTTTTTTTATTATTATTATTATTATTATTATTATTATTATTATTAAATGATAAATGGTAAATGTTAGATATAAACTGTAGCTGTAACTGCGCAGTTAAAGCACCGAGTATATCAGTTCCTATTGCAGTGTGCTGTACGGGCGCTAGGGGGCACGAAACAGATGGGACTGGAAAGTGCGCAACTACGCCACCTGCTGGCTGCTTACTACACATTTCGTATTGTCGTTCGTTTGCTTATAAGGAAATGTCTGATAATATACTTTTACAGTAATTTCAAAGCTGAAACTTGTAGAACAGACAGTCTGAGCGGCCTGTCTGAATAATAATATACAGCTGAACTACAAATCCCATGATTCAGTACCGGCGCCACTGTTAGTGACGTCATCCACGCGACTAGTTTGTAGTCAGTTTTGTGGAAGCTGTGTTTCTGTATTTTCTGTAAATGAGTGGCTATTAAAGCCGGAGTTCCGAGTACGAGCTGCTCTCGGGAACATGTTTAGTTTTATTAGTATATAAATGTGTTTCTGAATTATTTCTGGTGGTACAATATTTGGACGTTACTGCGTCAAACATCCTCCCAGCCAGTGGAGGCGCTACAGAGCTCCTGTTTACAGTGGAGGAAGTGGCTGCTGGAGGTTGTGAAGCTGTGAGACGTGTTAAATCTTTAAACTGTTGAGTTTCTGTGTGGGGTGTTGGTTTCTGGGTTCAGCTGGAGCTGGAGCTGGAGCGGGAGCTGGAGCGGGAGCTGGAGCGGGAGCAGTGCTAGCCGGGCTGTGGGAGACGGACGCGGTCGGTTAGCTCCGGTTCTCCGGTATGTCTCTCCCGGCGCCGCGACCGGAGCCTGCCCGCCTTCCGCAGCACCTCCTCCGGACTTTGGAGTGTCAGCAGGGCGCCGTGAGGGCGGTGCGCTTCAATGGTGAGCAGAGCAGAACCACTTATAGCGGAGTCCAGTTTCAGAAACGTAATAACACAACACAGTCCAGTAACAACCACCTCTCCACTCACTGACCACTGTATCAGCTCCACTGACCATACAGGACCTCCACTCACTGACCACTATATCAGCTCCACTGACCATACAGGACCTCCACTCACTGACCACTATATCAGCTCCACTGACCATACAGGACCTCCACTCACTGACCACTATATTAGCTCCACTGACCATACAGGACCTCCACTCACTGACCACTATATCAGCTCCACTGACCATACAGGACCTCCACTCACTGACCACTGTATCAGCTCCACTGACCATACAGGACCTCCACTCACTGTACACTGTAGCAGCTCCACTTACAGACTGTAGTTCATTTGATTCTCTGTATACTTTATTACTCTGTTCTTTAATGATCAGGACCCCCACAGGACCCCCACAGAGCAGATACTATTAGGGAGGTGGATCATTCTCAGCACTGCAGTGACATTGATGTGGTGGTGGTGTGTTAGTGTGTTGTGCTGGTGTGAGTGGATCAGACACAGCAGTCCTGCTTCTGGAGTGTTTGAACACCTCAGTGTCACTGCTGGACTGAGAATCGTCCACCAACCAAAACTATCCGGACAGCAGTGTCCTGTGGGCGGCGTCCTGTGTCCACTGATGAAGAACTAGAGGAACACAAACTGTGCAGCAGCAGATGAGCTACTGTCTCTGACTTTACATCTACAAGGTGGACCAGCAAGTAGTAGAAGTGTCTCATAGAGTGGACAGTGAGTGGACACACTAAACACTCCAGCAGCAGCACTGCTGTGTCTGATCCACTCACACCAGCACCACGTCAGTGTGACTGCTGTGCTGAGAATGTCAGTAGTTGTGGGTAACAGTGAGTATGTTGTTGTGGAATGGAGGTCAGGGTTGATCACGCTGCCCGTTTGTTGTTCAGCTGATGGAAACTACCTGCTCACCTGTGGAAGCGACAAAAGCCTGAAGCTGTGGAGCGTGAGCAGAGGAGCTCTGTTGAAGGCCTACACTGGACACGGCTACGAGGTGCTGGACGCTGATGGGTGAGTGATTTCCTGAAGTTTCTATCTGAGAGCCGCCGCTGACTCCGCCCCCTCAGTGCCAGTACACCTTATTCACCTGCTGATCACCTACAGGTCAACTTTCAGACGTTCAGCTAACGTACTATCAGCGTTACCATGACACCAGGAACCCCTGTGTTAGTGGTAGGCTTAGGTTAGGGTTATGTTGGGGTTGGTCTAGGCTAAGATTAGGTTAGGGTTAGGTTAGATTAAGGCTATGGTTAGGTTAGACTTAGTTTATGGTTAGGCTAGACTTAGTTTATGGTTAGGCTAGGGTTAGTCTGGGCTAGGATTAGGTTAGATTTAGGTTAGGTTCAGGTTAGATACGTTGAGGATCCTTCAGAGAATTAGTTCTAAAGCTGTGGGTGGAGAACATCAGTGTAATTCTAAAAAGCCCCCACTTAAAATTGAACCAGCCTGAATCTAATTCTGATCTGAGCAGCTCGCAGAGATTGGATTGTCGTGTTTTACAGTTTGTGTGTTGGTGGAGCTCCAGACATACGATTGTAGGTGCCCCGTCACTCAGAAGTGTTTACGTAGTGTTCAGTAACTACTGGTTATTATTCAGTACTGTAACTGCTGTGAGTACTACAGTTTAGTGTAACTAATAAATCAATAAATCAGTAATTGATTAATTTCTCTTCACAGTTGCTGATACGAACAGTCGCGTAGAGCTTCATATTAAACGCTCTGATTGACTGTTTTGGGGAAAAAGTCGTGTAAATGTTGAATCTGTTAAAACGTTTGTTTGTGTTTTGCAGCTCGTACGATAACAGCCAGCTCTGCTCCTGCAGCTCCGATAAGACGGTGATCCTGTGGGACGTGGCAACTGGACAGGTCACTCGCAAACTCCGCGGACACGCAGGGGTAGGAACTGTAACTGGTCAGAGTAGAAGATGGGTTCTCAGCTGGGTTCTCCTCTCACTGTCCACTGTATCAGCTCCACTGACCATACAGGACCTACACTCACTGTTCACTGTACCAGCTCCACTGACCTTACAGGACCTCCACTCACTGACCACTGTATCAGCTCCACTGACCATACAGGGCCTACACTCACTGTTCACTGTACCAGCTCCACTGACCTTACAGGACCTCCACTCACTGACCACTGTATCAGCTCCACTGACCTTACAGGACCTCCACTCACTGTCCACTGTATCAGCTCCACTGACCTTACAGGACCTCCACTCACTGACCACTGTATCAGCTCCACTGACCTTACAGGACCTCCACTCACTGACCACCGTATCAGCTCCACTGACCTTACAGGACCTACACTCACTGTCCACTGTATCAGCTCCACTGAACATACAGGACCTCCACTCACTGTCCACTGTATCAGCTCCACTGACCATACAGGACCTCCACTCACTGTCCACTGTATCAGCTCCACTGACCATACAGGACCTCCACTCACTGTCCACTGTATCAGCTCCACTGACCATACAGGACCTCCACTCACTGACCACTGTATCAGCTCCACTGACCTTACAGGACCTCCACTCATTGACCACTGTATCAGCTCCACTGACCTTACAGGACCTACACTCACTGTCCACTGTATCAGCTCCACTGACCATACAGGACCTCCACTCACTGACCACTGTATCAGCTCCACTGACCTTACAGGACCTCCACTCACTGTCCACTGTATCAGCTCCACTGACCATACAGGACCTACACTCACTGTCCACTGTATCAGCTCCACTGACCATACAGGACCTCCACTCAACGTCCACTGTATCAGCTCCACTGACCATACAGGACCTCCACTCACTGTCCACTGTATCAGCTCCACTGACCATACAGGACCTCCACTCACTGTCCACCGTATCAGCTCCACTGACCATACAGGACCTCCACTCACTGTCCACTGTATCAGCTCCACTGACCTTACAGGACCTCCACTCACTGACCGCTGTATCAGCTCCACTGACCATACAGGACCTCCACTCACTGTCCACTGTATCAGCTCCACTGACCATACAGGACCTCCACTCACTGTCCACTGTATCAGCTCCACTGACCATACAGGACCTCCACTCACTGTCCACTGTATCAGCTCCACTGACCATACAGGACCTCCACTCACTGTCCACTGTATCAGCTCCACTGACCATACAGGACCTCCACTCACTGTCCACTGTATCAGCTCCACTGACCATACAGGACCTACACTCACTGACCACTGTATCAGCTCCACTGACCTTACAGGACCTCCACTCACTGACCACTGTATCAGCTCCACTGACCATACAGGACCTCCACTTACTGTCCACTGTATCAGCTCCACTGACCATACAGGAGCTCCACCTACAGACTGTAGTTCATCTGATTCTCTGTTTACTTTATTACTCTGTTCTTTAATGATCAGGACCCCCACAGGACCCCCACAGAGCATATACTATTAGGGAGGTGGGTCATTCTCAGCACTGCAGTGACACTGAGGTGTTTAAACACTCCAGCAGCACTGCTGTGTCTGATCCACTCACACCAGCACAACACACACTAACACACCACCACCACGTCAGTGTGACTGCAGTGCTGAGAATGGTCCACCTCATTAGGTGGGCGTCTAGGTGGGTTTGCTGTCCAGGTACTTTCCTTTCGTGTTCACCTTGTTCTGTGTGTGTGTTGCAGAGAGTGAACTGTGTGAGGTTTAATGAAGAAGCTACAGTGATGTTATCAGGTACTCAGACTGTGATCTCCAGCTCGCCCTCAGATGGCGCTATTTCCCTGCCTGGACGTGCCGGTTCTCCGTGTGTGTGTAAAGTGGTGTGTGTTGGATTTGTCTCTGCCAGGTTCTATAGATGGCTCCGTGCGTTGCTGGGACACTCGATCCAGGAGGATGGAGCCCATTCAGGTTCTTGACGAGGCTCGAGACGGCATCAGCAGCCTGACGGTGGTGGAACACGAGCTGCTGACGGGGTGAGGACAGAGGCTGAGAAGATTCAGACACACTCCTGGTTTACAGTCTACAGACCAGTGATTAAACGTGGAGGAGCTTCTGAATCGAAGCCATGAAGCTCCTCTGGCTACTTTCAGCGTCACTGCTGGTCTGTCCTGCTGAGAGTATCTGACCCCCTCTCTAAAGACCCTCAGCGTCTCTGTACTCAGCTCAGCTCAGCCTGGACTGAAATCTGAGTGTGTGTGTGTGTGTGTGTGTGTATTAATGTGTGTATATTAATGTGTGTGAGTGTGTGTGTGTGTATATGTATATATTAATGTGTGTGTGTGTGTGTGTGTGTTACAGGTCTGTAGATGGCCGACTGAGACGCTATGATCTGAGAATGGGTCAGCTGCAGGTGGACTTCCTCAGCAGTGAGTGTGTCTGACTGTACGCTGTGCTCACCGCGCGGCGCCCCCTGCTGAGCTGGATCTTCTGTTAGTTTTAAAATTTTCTACAGACGCGTGCAGGACGTCCTGCTGACCTGTCCTGCTGACCTGTCCTGCTGACCTGTCCTGCCTCCGATACCGCTCTGTGTTGATCAGTTTTCAGTGCTTACTCGTAAACCCAGCCGTCTGATTGTCTGATAATGTGTGTGTCTGTGTGTCTGATGTGATGCAGGTCCGATCACGTGTGTGTGTTTCAGTCAGGACGGTCAGTGTACGCTGACCTCCAGTCTGGACTCCACTGTCCGTCTGCTGGACAAGACCACCGGAGAGCTGTTGGGAGAGTGAGTCAGCAGATCACTCCGACACTCACACAGACACAAACCCCCCCCCCGTTACTTCATCACCCCCATTACTTCATCACCCCCGTTACTTCATCACCCCGTTACTTAATCACCCCCGTTACTTAATCACCACCGTTACTTAATCACCCCTGTTACTTCATCACCCCCATTACTTCATCACCCCCGTTACTTCATCACCCCGTTAATTAATCACCCCCGTTACTTAATCACCACCGTTACTTAATCACCCCTGTTACTTCATCACCCCCGTTACTTCATCACCCCCGTTACTTCATCACCCCGTTACTTCATCACCCCGTTACTTCATCACCCCGTTACTTAATCACCCCCGTAACTTAATCACCCCCGTTACTTAATCACCCCCGTTACTTCATCACCCCCGTTACTTAATCACCCCCCTTACTTAATCACCCCGTTACTTCATCACCCTTGTTACTTCATCACCCTTGTTACTTCATCACCCTCGTTACTTCATCACCCTCGTTACTTCATCACCCCGTTACTTCATCACCCCGTTACTTCATTACCCCCCGTTACTTCATTACCCCCGTTACTTCATCACCCCGTTACTTCATTACCCCGTTACTTCATCACCCCCGTTACTTCATCACCCCCGTTACTTCATCACCCCGTTACTTCATCAACCCGTTACTTCATCACCCCGTTACTTAATCAGCCCCGTAACTTAATCAACCCCGTTACTTAATCACCCCTGTTACTTCATCACCCCCGTTACTTAATCACCCCCCTTACTTAATCACCCCGTTACTTCATCACCCTTGTTACTTCATCACCCTTGTTACTTCATCACCCTTGTTACTTCATCACCCTCGTTACTTCATCACCCCGTTACTTCATCACCCTGTTACTTCATCACCCTTGTTACTTCATCACCCCCGTTACTTCATCACCCCGTTACTTCATCACCCTCGTTACTTCATCACCCCGTTACTTCATTACCCCTGTTACTTCATTACCCCCGTTACTTAATCACCCCTGTTACTTCATTACCCCCGTTACTTCATTACCCCCGTTACTTCATCAACCTGTTACTTCATCAACCCGTTACTTCATCAACCCGTTACTTCATCAACCCGTTACTTCATCACCCTCGTTACTTCATCACCCCGTTACTTCATCACCCCGTTACTTCATCACCCCGTTACTTCATCACCCCGTTACTTCATCACCCCGTTACTTCATCACCCTGTTACTTCATCACCCTCGTTACTTCATCACCCCCGTTACTTCATCACCCCGTTACTTCATTACCCCCGTTACTTCATTACCCCCGTTACTTAATCACCCCCGTTACTTCATTACCCCCGTTACTTCATTACCCCCGTTACTTCATCACCCTCGTTACTTCATCACCCCCGTTACTTCATCACCCCGTTACTTCATCTCCCCCGTTACTTCATCACCCTGTTACTTCATCACCCCGTTACTTCATTACCCCCGTTACTTAATCACCCCCGTTACTTCATCACCCCCGTTACTTCATCACCCCGTTACTTCATCACCCACGTTACTTCATCACCCCCGTTACTTCATCTCGTAACGCTCGTCTCGTAGTTGATCTGTTTTAAGCTGGGCTCTGACAGCGTGACGGTCGACACAGCGAGTCCACTGATTGGGTGTTTCTGCAGCTCTGCTGTTGCCGAGCGTCAGACCTGCTGACAGGTTGGTCTGTGTTTGCTACCTGTGCAGGTACACTGGTCACCAGAACAAGGACTATAAGCTGGACTGTTGTCTCTCCAACAAAGACACCCATGTGCTGAGCTGCTCGGAGGACGGCCACGTCTACTGCTGGGACCTGGTGGAGGTGAGTTAGTGTCCGGAGCGGAGACCTGGAACCGGGTTTGTTTAAATTCTGTCTGATTGTCCTTTGAGTGGAAAGCTGAATGAGTTCATGTCTGGGTCCAGGGCTCGCTAACGCTGAAGCTGCCTGTCGGGAAGGCCGTCGTCCAGTCCCTGTCCTTTCACCCCACAGAGCCCCGCCTGCTGACGGCCATGGAGGGGCGTGTGCAGGTTTGGGGGGTGGAGCCAGAGGACGCGGAGGTGAAAGCGCTGTAGTTTTATAGGACGTGTGTTGTTTTTATTTTTGTACTGAATAAACCAGCTGTAGTGTTAGTGTTAAGGTTAGTGTTAGTCTTTAGGGTTTAGGGCTAAGGGTTAGGGTTAGTGTTAAGGTTAGGGTTAGTGTTAAGGTTAGTGTTAGGGTTAGTGTTAGGGTTAGGGTTAGTGTTAGGGTTAGTGTTAGGGTTAGTGTTAGGGTTAGTGTTAGTGTTAGGGTTAGGGTTAGTGTTAGGGTTAGTGTTAGTGTTAAGGTTAAGGTTAGTGTTAGGGTTAGTGTTAGGGTTAGTGTTAGGGTTAGTGTTAGTGTTAAGGTTAGTGTTAGGGTTAGTGTTAAGGTTAGTGTTGGTGTTAGGGTTAGTGTTAAGGTTAGTGTTAAGGTTAGTGTTAAGGTTAGTGTTAGGGTTAGTGTTAAGGTTAGTGTTAGGGTTAGGGTTAGTGTTAGGGTTAGTGTTAGGGTTAGTGTTAGTGTTAAGGTTAGTGTTAGGGTTAGTGTTAGTGTTAAGGTTAGTGTTAGGGTTAGTGTTAGTGTTAGGGTTAGTGTTAGTGTTAAGGTTAGTGTTAAGGTTAGTGTTAGGGTTAGGGTTAGTGTTAGTGTTAGTGTTAGTGTTAGTGTTAGGGTTAGTGTTAGGGTTAGTGTTAGGGTTAGTGTTAGGGTTAAGGTTAGTGTTAGGGTTAGTGTTAGGGTTAAGGTTAGTGTTAGGGTTAGTGTTAGGGTTAGTGTTAAGGTTAGGGTTAGTGTAAGTGTTAGTGTTAGGGTTAATGTTAGTGTTAATGTTAGTGTTAGGGTTAGTGTTAGGGTTAGTGTTAGTGTTAGGGTTAGTGTTAAGGTTAGTGTTAAGGTTAGTGTTAAGGTTAGTGTTAGTGTTAGGGTTAGTGTTAAGGTTAGTGTTAGGGTTAGTGTTAGTGTTAAGGTTAGTGTTAGGGTTAGTGTTAGTGTTAAGGTTAGTGTTAAGGTTAGTGTTAGGGTTATGATGTGTGTTGTTGTTGTTGTTTTTATTTTTGTACTGAATTAACGAGCTCTGCTGATTCGCAGCCTCTGTTTGTGTTTATAGAGTCACGTGACCGCGAGTTGTTCTGACTCACCGATAATAAAGTGAGACGTTTGATTTTTCTGGCTGGTTTTATTGGAACTGTATGGTACACGGTATGTACACAGCAAAGAAGAATGCAAAGATTTACAATAAATAAATAAATAACTTATTTTACATAAATACATTCCTGCATTCCCACCTCAGTCAGGACCGCCGCTCCGGACTCCGGCTGAGCCCTTCAGATCCGGTTGCTCTGAACAACAAACACAGTAGCCTCGCGCTGATACCCGGCGCTACACTGCTCCTCTCCTCCGCTGACCGTCTGTCCAGCCTAACGAGTCTCTGAGTCGAGGCGGAGTTCCTTCAGTTGGGCGGACGGTTTATACAGTAATGGTGTCGTGAAGCTGAATGAACTGGTTTAAACTGGTCTCATGTTGACCAGTTAATTAAAGGGCGGGTAATTATTCCTTTCCTCAGCTGTGATTGAAGCTAATGAGGAAAGGCAGCGCACGGTCAGCGGACTCGTTCGCCGTTTCTGCTTCAGAAAGAAGTGAAGAAAGTTTAATTTAACAAATACACAAACAGCGCTGCACGACCTGACGCTCCTAAACAGGGAATCTCCTTCTGTTGGTTATTTACAGCCTGAGCCAGTTTGTAAGAAACGTCTCTGCTTGTGGCGTCGGGGGGCGGGGGGGCGTGGGGGGGGGTCCACTAGCCCACGCAGGTGCAGGCGGAGGCAGAGAGCTTCTCCACTTTGTGCCAGCGGTGTGCGTTGTCCAGGAAAGCCATGTCCTCGTGGCGCGTGGGGCGGCAGCAGGGCGCGTGGTGCCCCGGGGCGGTGGCGTGAGGCAGGGCGCCGCTCTGCTGCAGGTTGGCCAGCGTGAGGTCGTGGTTGGAGGTCAGCCGGGGGCACACGCCGCTGCAGTATTTGAACAGGACCATCTCGTCGGAGTCGTAGCCCAGACCCAGGTCTCGCACCTGCAGCAGGATGGACTGCAGGCCGCACGGTCCCTCGGCACTGCGCCGCGGCCGGACCGCGCGTTCCCCCCCTTTTCTGGGCTCCTCCGGGACTCCGGACCCTCGGTCGCCCGACTCTGGAAGACAGACAGAGCCGTGGATCAGCTCAGAGCTGTGAGCGTCTCTATGATACACGGTTTGTTATCAAAGCCAGTTTAAACATCAACACGTTCACAAGTGCTCTGAAGCCTCTATCTGACCCGTCTGCGTTTAAAGGTCACGACCTTTAGGCTTACCCAGTAGAGTCCGGAGCCGGTGGCCCTCTCCCACCCGGACGCAGAACAGCAGCACGCTGAGCTTCAGAAGAGACCGCATCTTCTTATGGCTGCTCCGTTTCTTCCCTCTGCAGCAGTCGGGGCGAGGCAGTCGAGGATGCTGAGGCGTTCCGGAGACCGCTCATATATAGTTGTCCGAGGAGGCGCGGAGAAGGGGGTCTGCCTTTGCCCCTCCTTCCCTTGCCACCCCTCTCACCTGTGCCCGGGGCGGCGATCAGAGGCCGGTTTGATCTCAGAAAAATGAACATCATAACGGCATAAATACGGCTCGCCGACAGTCACAGGTGTTTTCCAGTCAGGCCTGAGCGGACGGGCTCGAGCCTAAATCATTTAAAGCTGCCTGAGTGGCGGCTGGGAAAGGCATCCGAGATCCAGAGCCGCCATCCGTTAACCAGACTCTCAACGGAAGGGTTAACCCTCTGCATGAGCGATGGTCACCTCCGTCACGCCGGGCGGGGACGCTCTTGTGACAGTGCAGAAGCAGAAGTCGTGAGTTAAACTCGGCAGGTGGGACGACAAGAAGGTCCATAATTAAAACAGAACTAAGTAGCCACGGCAGACATCTTTCTGAAAATTCCGAGAACGATGACTGTCTTCTGAAATCCGAGCATAAATTTTGGGGATTTTATCAGAAACAACATTCCTTAAATAGCTAATGCCGGAGGAATCGTGGAATGTGTCTGACTGGCAGGAGGATAGCGGCGTGGTCATACGTTTCTCTGAGCTTTATAAGGTTATGCTGAGGGAAGAGCGTGGCTGGGAATGTACACGGACCGTTCATGTTCTCCAGTTCTGCTGTTTTCAGTTCAGTTCACTGAGATGAGATGAGATGAGATGAGATGAGATGAGATGAGATGAGGTGGGTGTGATAGTAAACGTTGATGGTGGCACCCTCATACTGACCACAAGCAATTAACACCAAACTAAGTGAACACTTTCTCACCAGTGGGGGTCCCTGGCGTGTTGGGTAAATACTGCATATGTGAACGATGGACGACAAATTATGGTATGTAAATCAGAAGTATCGGCCCTCCACTCCGCAACACACAGGGTTTGTTTTTCCATATTAAGCTACAATCTTTCCAATTTTCTCACTGTTTTCATTTAAAAGCCACCAATCACATCTGATCAGACGCCTTTAATAGCATTTATAAACTTCAACAGGTTCTCATATAAAGATGATCATGTCATTCAAGCCTTATCAGTGTCAACACCAGCACACTACTGTTCAGAGTGTTCGTTAGTGATAGTTTAAATACAAACATTACAAAGTAACATGAATATGTTATTGTGAGATCAGATAGTAGATCAGATCTTGATCCAGTTTGAAGAACAAAGTTGGGTTGTTTAGGAGAAGCTTGGAAAGAGTTAATAAACACACTGACGTATGAAAAACTTTGGTGTGAAGTTTGTATCACAGACTGTTCATTAAACAAAGTTCCATCAATTGAATGACCTTCAGTCAAACAACACTGGGATACAGTACAGACTCCACACAGACACTGAGAGACCGTACACACTCCACACAGACACTGATAGACCATACACACTCCACACAGACACTGAGAGACCGTACACACTCCACACAGACACTGATAGACCATACACACTCCACACAGACACTGAGAGACCATACACACTCCACACAGACACTGAGAGACCGTACAGACTCCACACAGACACTGAGAGACCGTACACACTCCACACAGACACTGAGAGACCGTACACACTCCACACAGACACTGAGAGACCGTACACACTCCACACAGACACTGATAGACCATACACACTCCACACAGACACTGAGAGACCGTACCGACTCCACACAGACACTGAGAGACCGTACACACTCCACACAGACACTGAGAGACCATACACACTCCACACAGACACTGAGAGACCGTACAGACTCCACACAGACACTGGGATACAGTACAGACTCCACACAGACACTGAGAGACCGTACACACTCCACACAGACACTGGGAGAACGTACACACTCCACACAGACACTGGGAGACCGTACACACTCCACACAGACACTGAGAGACCGTACACACTCCACACAGACACTGAGAGACCGTACACACTCCACACAGACACTGATAGACCATACACACTCCACACAGACACTGAGAGACCATACAGACTCCACACAGACACTGAGAGACCGTACACACTCCACACAGACACTGAGAGACCATACACACTCCACACAGACACTGAGAGACCGTACAGACTCCACACAGACACTGAGAGACCGTACACACTCCACACAGACACTGATAGACCATACACACTCCACACAGACACTGAGAGACCGTACAGACTCCACACAGACACTGAGAGACCGTACACACTCCACACAGACACTGAGAGACCATACACACTCCACACAGACACTGGGATACAGTACAGACTCCACACAGACACTGAGAGACCGTACACACTCCACACAGACACTGAGAGACCGTACACACTCCACACAGACACTGATAGACCATACACACTCCACACAGACACTGAGAGACCGTACACACTCCACACAGACACTGATAGACCATACACACTCCACACAGACACTGAGAGACCGTACACACTCCACACAGACACTGATAGACCATACACACTCCACACAGACACTGAGAGACCGTACACACTCCACACAGACACTGATAGACCATACACACTCCACACAGACACTGAGAGACCATACACACTCCACACAGACACTGAGAGACCGTACAGACTCCACACAGACACTGATAGACCGTACACACTCCACACAGACACTGAGAGACCGTACACACTCCACACAGACACTGAGAGACCGTACACACTCCACACAGACACTGATAGACCATACACACTCCACACAGACACTGAGAGACCGTACCGACTCCACACAGACACTGAGAGACCGTACACACTCCACACAGACACTGAGAGACCATACACACTCCACACAGACACTGAGAGACCGTACAGACTCCACACAGACACTGGGATACAGTACAGACTCCACACAGACACTGAGAGACCGTACACACTCCACACAGACACTGGGAGAACGTACACACTCCACACAGACACTGGGAGACCGTACACACTCCACACAGACACTGAGAGACCGTACACACTCCACACAGACACTGAGAGACCGTACACACTCCACACAGACACTGATAGACCATACACACTCCACACAGACACTGAGAGACCATACAGACTCCACACAGACACTGAGAGACCGTACACACTCCACACAGACACTGAGAGACCATACACACTCCACACAGACACTGAGAGACCGTACAGACTCCACACAGACACTGAGAGACCGTACACACTCCACACAGACACTGATAGACCATACACACTCCACACAGACACTGAGAGACCGTACAGACTCCACACAGACACTGAGAGACCGTACACACTCCACACAGACACTGAGAGACCATACACACTCCACACAGACACTGGGATACAGTACAGACTCCACACAGAGACTGAGAGACCGTACACACTCCACACAGACACTGAGAGACCGTACACACTCCACACAGACACTGAGAGACCGTACACACTCCACACAGACACTGAGAGACCGTACACACTCCACACAGACACTGATAGACCATACACACTCCACACAGACACTGAGAGACCGTACAGACTCCACACAGACACTGAGAGACCGTACACACTCCACACAGACACTGAGAGACCATACACACTCCACACAGACACTGGGATACAGTACAGACTCCACACAGAGACTGAGAGACCGTACACACTCCACACAGACACTGAGAGACCGTACACACTCCACACAGACACTGAGAGACCGTACACACTCCACACAGACACTGAGAGACCGTACACACTCCACACAGACACTGAGAGACCATACACACTCCACACAGACACTGGGAGAACGTACACACTCCACACAGACACTGGGAGAACGTACACACTCCACACAGACACTGGGAGACTATACACACTTCACACAGACACTGGGAAACCATACACACTCCACACAGACACTGGGAGACTATACACACTTCACACAGACACTGGGAGACCATACACACTCCACACAGACACTGAGAGACCGTACACACTCCACACAGACACTGAGAGACCATACACACTCCACACAGACACTGAGAGACCGTACAGACTCCACACAGACACTGAGAGACCGTACACACTTCACACAGACACTGGGAGACCATACACACTCCACACAGACACTGAGAGACCATACAGACTCCACACAGACACTGAGAGACCGTACACACTCCACACAGACACTGAGAGACCATACACACTCCACACAGACACTGAGAGACCGTACAGACTCCACACAGACACTGATAGACCATACACACTCCACACAGACACTGAGAGACCATACAGACTCCACACAGACACTGAGAGACCGTACACACTCCACACAGACACTGAGAGACCATACACACTCCACACAGACACTGAGAGACCGTACAGACTCCACACAGACACTGAGAGACCGTACACACTCCACACAGACACTGATAGACCATACACACTCCACACAGACACTGAGAGACCGTACAGACTCCACACAGACACTGAGAGACCGTACACACTCCACACAGACACTGAGAGACCATACACACTCCACACAGACACTGGGATACAGTACAGACTCCACACAGAGACTGAGAGACCGTACACACTCCACACAGACACTGAGAGACCGTACACACTCCACACAGACACTGAGAGACCGTACACACTCCACACAGACACTGAGAGACCGTACACACTCCACACAGACACTGAGAGACCGTACACACTCCACACAGACACTGGGAGAACGTACACACTCCACACAGACACTGGGAGAACGTACACACTCCACACAGACACTGGGAGACTATACACACTTCACACAGACACTGGGAAACCATACACACTCCACACAGACACTGGGAGACTATACACACTTCACACAGACACTGGGAGACCATACACACTCCACACAGACACTGAGAGACCGTACACACTCCACACAGACACTGAGAGACCATACACACTCCACACAGACACTGAGAGACCGTACAGACTCCACACAGACACTGAGAGACCGTACACACTTCACACAGACACTGGGAGACCATACACACTCCACACAGACACTGAGAGACCGTACAGACTCCACACAGACACTGAGAGACCGTACACACTCCACACAGACACTGATAGACCATACACACTCCACACAGACACTGAGAGACCGTACAGACTCCACACAGACACTGAGAGACCGTACACACTCCACACAGACACTGAGAGACCATACACACTCCACACAGACACTGGGATACAGTACAGACTCCACACAGAGACTGAGAGACCGTACACACTCCACACAGACACTGAGAGACCGTACACACTCCACACAGACACTGAGAGACCGTACACACTCCACACAGACACTGAGAGACCGTACACACTCCACACAGACACTGAGAGACCGTACACACTCCACACAGACACTGGGAGAACGTACACACTCCACACAGACACTGGGAGAACGTACACACTCCACACAGACACTGGGAGACTATACACACTTCACACAGACACTGGGAAACCATACACACTCCACACAGACACTGGGAGACTATACACACTTCACACAGACACTGGGAGACCATACACACTCCACACAGACACTGAGAGACCGTACACACTCCACACAGACACTGAGAGACCATACACACTCCACACAGACACTGAGAGACCGTACAGACTCCACACAGACACTGAGAGACCGTACACACTTCACACAGACACTGGGAGACCATACACACTCCACACAGACACTGAGAGACCATACAGACTCCACACAGACACTGAGAGACCGTACACACTCCACACAGACACTGAGAGACCATACACACTCCACACAGACACTGAGAGACCGTACAGACTCCACACAGACACTGAGAGACCGTACACACTCCACACAGACACTGATAGACCGTACAGACTCCACACAGACACTGAGAGACCGTACACACTCCACACAGACACTGAGAGACCGTACACACTCCACACAGACACTGGGAGACCATACACACTCCACACAGACACTGGGAGAACATACACACTCCACACAGACACTGATAGACCATACACACTCCACACAGACACTGGGATACAGTACAGACTCCACACAGAGACTGAGAGACCGTACACACTCCACACAGACACTGAGAGACCGTACACACTCCACACAGACACTGAGAGACCGTACACACTCCACACAGACACTGAGAGACCGTACACACTCCACACAGACACTGGGAGAACGTACACACTCCATACAGACACTGAGAGACCATACACACTCTACACAGACACTGAGATACCATACACACTCCACACAGACACTGGGAGAACGTACACACTCCACACAGACACTGGGAGACTATACACACTTCACACAGACACTGGGAAACCATACACACTCCACACAGACACTGGGAGACTATACACACTCCACACAGACACTGGGAGAACGTACACACTCCACACAGACACTGGGAGACTATACACACTTCACACAGACACTGGGAGACCATACACACTCCACACAGAAACTGGGAGACTATACACACTTCACACAGACACTGGGAGACCATACACACTCCACACAGAAACTGGGAGACTATACACACTTCACACAGACACTGGGAGACCATACAGACTCCACACAGACACTGGGAGACCATACACACTCCACACAGACACTGAGAGACCGTACACACTCCACTAAGCGACTCAGCGTTGCAGTCGGAGGTGAGAGCAGCAGGAGAGCTGGTACTGGATCAGATGGGTTTTGGGTTTTAGCCTCATTCTTCGCTGGTGGAAAAGCTTCTTGGCGACTCGGCAGCTTCAGACTGGCCGGCTGTGAAACACATGCTTTACAGGAAACTTCTAAACAGCTCAGCTCAGCGTTTACCACCTCCAGCCGCAGGAGCATCACCGCCCACTGCTGCTCGACCCACAATGCTCTGCTGCTCACCTGTGTTCTCACCTGAGGCTGAAGAGCTGAAACAGCGTAGCAGAGCTAACGTTTAAAACTGAGCTGTTCAAACAACTCAGATCAGTACAGTCTCTAAACACGGCCCACCTTTAGTCCTCATCTTAGACTGGACTAACAGACTGCTCCCTGGAACAGAAACACAACAAACACACAACAAACAAACACACAACAAACACATAACAAACACACAACAAACACAAACAAACACACAAGAAACACAAACAAACACACAACAAACAAACACACAACAAACACACAACAAACACACAACAAACACACAACAAAAAACACAACAAAAAACACAACAAACACAAACAAACACACAACAAAAAACACAAACACACAACAAACACACAACAAACACAACAAAAACACAACAAACACACAACAACCCACAACAAACACAAATAAACAAACACAACAAACACACAACAAACACACGCACAACACACAACAAACACACAACAAACACAAACACACACACAACACACAACAAACACACAACAAACACAAACACACAACAAACAAACACACAACAAACACATAACAAACACACAACAAACACAAACACACAACAAACACACAACAAACACAAACAAACACACAACAAACAAACACACAACAAAAAACACAACAAACACAAACACACAACAAAAAACACAAACACACAACAAACACAACAAAAAACACAACAAACACACAACAAACACAAACAAACACACAACAAAAAACAACAAAAAACACAAACAAACACACAACAAACACAAACACACAACAAACACACAACAAACACACAACAAAAAACACAACAAAAAACACAACAAACACAAACAAACACACAACAAACACAAACACACAACAAACACAACAAAAAACACACAACAAACACACAACAAACACAAACACAAACACACAACAAACACAAACACACAACAAAAAACACAACAAACACAAACACACAACAAAAAACACAAACAAACAACAAACACACAACAAAAAACACAACAATCACAAACAAACAAACAAACACACAACAAACACACACACAACACACAACAAACACACAACAAACACAAACACACACACAACACACAACAAACACACAACAAACACAAACACAACAAACAAACACACAACAAACACATAACAAACACACAACAAACACAAACACACAACAAAAACAAACAAACACACAACAAACAAACACACAAAAAACACAACAAAAACCACAACAAACACAAACAAACACACAACAAACACAACAAAAAACACAACAAACACACAACAAACACAACAAAAAACACAACAAACACACAACAAACACAAACAAACAAACACAACAAACACACAACAAAAAACAACAAACAAACACACAACAAACACACAACAAAAAACACAACACACACAAACAAACACACAACAAAAAACACAAACACACAACAAACACAACAAACACAAACAAACAAACACACAACAAACACACAACAAACACAAACAAACACACAACAAAAAACACAACAAACACAAACAATCAATCACACAACAAACACACAACAAAAAACAAAACAAACACAAACAAACACACAACAAACAAACACAACAAACACAAACACACACACAACAAACACACAACAAACACACACACAACAAAAAACACAACAAAAAACACAACACAAACAAACACACAACAAACACACAACAAAAACACAACAAACACAAACACACAACAAAAAACACAACAAACACAAACAAACACACAACAAAAACACAACAAACACAAACAAACACAACAAACACAAACAAACACAACAAAAAACAAACACACAACAAACACACAACAAAAAACACAACAAACACAACAAAAAACACAACAAACACAAACAAACACACAACAAACACACACACAACACACAACAAACACACAACAAACACAAACACACACACAACACACAACAAACACACACACAACACACAACAAACACACAACAAACACAAACACAACAAACAAACACACAACAAACACATAACAAACACACAACAAACACAAACACACAACAAACACAAACAAACACACAACAAACAAACACACAACAAACAAACACACAACAAACACACAACAAAAAACACAACAAAAAACACAACAAACACAAACAAACACACAACAAACACAACAAAAAACACAACAAACACACAACAAACACAACAAAAAACACAACAAACACACAACAAACACAAACAAACAAACACAACAAACACACAACAAAAAACAACAAAAAACAACAAACAAACACACAACAAAAAACACAACAAAAAACACAACACACACAAACAAACACACAACAAAAAACACAAACACACAACAAACACAACAAACACAAACAAACAAACACACAACAAACACACAACAAACACAAACAAACACACAACAAAAAACACAACAAACACAAACAATCAATCACACAACAAACACACAACAAAAAACACAACAAACACAAACAAACACACAACAAACAAACACAACAAACACAAACACACACACAACAAACACACAACAAACACACACACAACAAAAAACACAACAAAAAACACAACACAAACAAACACACAACAAACACACAACAAAAACACAACAAACACAAACACACAACAAAAAACACAACAAACACAAACAAACACACAACAAAAACACAACAAACACAAACAAACACAACAAACACGAACAAACACAACAAAAAACAAACACACAACAAACACACAACAAAAAACACAACAAACACAACAAAAAACACAACAAACACACAACAAACACACAACAAACACACACACAACAAAAAACACAACAAAAAACACAACACAAACAAACACACAACAAACACACAACAAAAACACAACAAACACAAACACAACAAACACAAACAAACACACAACAAAAACACAACAAACACAAACAAACACAACAAACACAAACAAACACAACAAAAAACAAACACACAACAAACACACAACAAAAAACACAACAAACACAAACAAACAAACACACAACAAACACACAACAAAAAACACAACAAACACAAACAAACACACAACAAAAACACAATCAACACAAACAAACAAACACACAACAAACACACAACAAAAAACACAACAAACACAAACAAACACACAAACAAACACAACAAACACAAACACACAACAAGAAACACACAACAAACACACAACAAACACAAACACACAACAAACACACAACAAACACAAACAAACAAACACACAACAAACACACAACAAAAAACACAAACAAACACACAACAAACACGCAACAAACACACAACAAACACACAACAAACACAAAACAAAAAACACAAACACACAACAAAAAACACAAACACACAACAAACACACAACAAACACAAACACACAACAAAAAACACAACAAACACACAAAAAACACAACACAAACAAACACACAACAAACACACAACAAAAAACACAACAAACACAAACAAACACAAACAAACACACAACAAACACAAACAAACACACAACAAAAACACAACAAACACAAACAAACAAACACACAACAAACACACAACAAACACAAACAAACACACAACAAAAAACACAACGAACACAAACAAACACACAACAAACACAACAAAAACACAACAAACACAAACAAACACACAACAAAAAACAACAAACACAAACAAACACACAACAAGAAACAAACACACAACAAACACAAACACACAACAAACACACAACAAACACACAACAAAAACACAAACACAATAAACACAAACAATCAATCACACAACAAACACACAACAAAAAACACAACAAACACAAACACAAACACACACACACAACAAGAAACAAACACACAACAAACACAAACACACAACAAACACACAACAAACACACAACAAACACACAACAAACACACAACAAAAACACAACAAACACAAACACACAACAAAAAACACAACAAACACAAACAAACACACAACAAAAACACAACAAACACAAATAAACACAACAAACACAAACAAACACAACAAAAAACAAACACACAACAAACACACAACAAAAAACACAACAAACACAACAAAAAACACAACAAACACAAACAAACAAACACACAACAAACACACACACAACACACAACAAACACACAACAAACACAAACACACACACAACACACAACAAACACACACACAACACACAACAAACACACAACAAACACAAACACAACAAACAAACACACAACAAACACATAACAAACACACAACAAACACAAACAAACACACAACAAACAAACACACAACAAACAAACACACAACAAACACACAACAAACACACAACAAAAAACACAACAAAAAACACAACAAACACAAACAAACACACAACAAACACAACAAACACAAACAAACACACAACAAACACAACAAAAAACACAACAAACACACAACAAACACAAACAAACAAACACAACAAACACACAACAAAAAACAACAAAAAACAACCAAACACACAACAAACACACAACAAAAAACACAACAAAAAACACAACACACACAAACAAACACACAACAAAAAACACAAACACACAACAAACACAACAAACACAAACAAACAAACACACAACAAACACACAACAAACACAAACAAACACACAACAAAAACACAACAAACACAAACAATCAATCACACAACAAACACACAACAAAGACAAACAAACACACAACAAACACACACACAACAAAAAACACAACAAAAAACACAACACAAACAAACACACAACAAACACACAACAAAAACACAACAAACACAAACACACAACAAAAAACACAACAAACACAAACAAACACACAACAAAAACACAACAAACACAAACAAAAACAACAAACACACAACAAACACAACAAAAAACAAACACACAACAAACACACAACAAAAAACACAACAAACACAACAAAAACACAACAAACACAAACAAACAAACACACAACAAACACACAACAAACACACACACAACAAAAAACACAACAAAAAACACAACACAAACAAACACACAACAAACACACAACAAAAACACAACAAACACAAACACACAACAAAAAACACAACAAACACAAACAAACACACAACAAAAACACAACACACACAAACAAACACACAACAAAAAACACAAACACACAACAAACACAACAAACACAAACAAACAAACACACAACAAACACACAACAAACACAAACAAACACACAACAAAAAACACAACAAACACAAACAATCAATCACACAACAAACACACAACAAAAAACACAACAAACACAAACAAACACACAACAAACAAACACAACAAACACAAACACACACACAACAAACACACAACAAACACACACACAACAAAAAACACAACAAAAAACACAACACAAACAAACACACAACAAAAACACAACAAACACAAACACACAACAAAAAACACAACAAACACAAACAAACACACAACAAAAAACACAACACACACAAACAAACACACAACAAAAAACACAAACACACAACAAACACAACAAACACAAACAAACAAACACACAACAAACACACAACAAACACAAACAAACACACAACAAAAAACACAACAAACACAAACAATCAATCACACAACAAACACACAACAAAAAACACAACAAACACAAACAAACACACAACAAACAAACACAACAAACACAAACACACACACAACAAACACACAACAAACACACACACAACAAAAAACACAACAAAAAACACAACACAAACAAACACACAACAAAAACACAACAAACACAAACACACAACAAAAAACACAACAAACACAAACAAACACACAACAAAAACACAACAAACACAAACAAACACAACAAACACACAACAAACACAACAAAAAACAAACACACAACAAACACACAACAAAAAACACAACAAACACAACAAAAAACACAACAAACACAAACAAACAAACACACAACAAACACACAACAAAAACACAACAAACACAAACACACAACAAAAAACACAACAAACACAACAAACACACAACAAACACACAACAAAAACACAACAAACACAAACACACAACAAAAAACACAACAAACACAACAAACACACAACAAAAACACAACAAACACAAACAAACACACAACAAACAAACACAACAAACACAAACACACACACAACAAACACACAACAAACACACACACAACAAAAAACACAACAAAAAACACAACACAAACAAACACACAACAAAAAACACAACAAACACAAACAAACACACAACAAAAACACAATCAACACAAACAAGCAAACACACAACAAACACACAACAAAAAACACAACAAACACAAACAAACACACAAACAAACACAACAAACACAAACACACAACAAGAAACACACAAGAAACACACAACAAATACAAACACACAACAAACACACAACAAACACAAACAAACAAACACACAACAAACACACAACAAAAAACACAAACAAACACACAACAAACACGCAACAAACACACAACAAACACACAACAAACACAAAACAAAAAACACAAACACACAACAAAAAACACAAACACACAACAAACACACAACAAACACAAACACACAACAAAAAACACAACAAACACACAAAAAACACAACACAAACAAACACACAACAAACACACAACAAAAAACACAACAAACACAAACAAACACACAACAAAAAACACAACAAACACAAACAAACACACAACAAACACACAACAAAAACACAACAAACACAAACAAACAAACACACAACAAACACACAACAAACACAAACAAACACACAACAAAAAACACAACGAACACAAACAAACACACAACAAACACAACAAAAACACAACAAACACAAACAAACACACAACAAAAAACAACAAACACACAACAAGAAACAAACACACAACAAACACAACAAACACACAACAAAAACACAAACACAACAAACACAAACAAACAAACACACAACAAAAACATACAAACACACAACAAACACACAACAAACACACAACAAACATAAACACACAACAAGCACACAACAAACACACAACAAAAAACAAACTCACAACAAAAAACAAACACACAACAAACACACAACAAAAAACACAAACAAATACACAACAAACACAAACAAACACACAACAAAAAACAAACACACAACAAACACACAACAAAAAAACACAAACACACAACAAACACACAACAAACACACAGCAAAAAACACAAACAAACACAGAACAAAAAAACACAAACACACAACAAACACACAACAAACACAACAAAAAACACAACAAACACAAACAAACACACAACAAACACACAGCAAGAAACACACAACAAACACACAACAAACACAAACAAACACACAACAAACACAAACAAACAAACACACAACAAACACACACAAAAAACACAAACAAACACACAACAAACACAAACAAACACAAACACACAACAAACACAAACACACAACAAAAACAAACACAAACACACAACAGGAAACGCACAGAACTGAGGAGAAAGACGACCAACATCTACAGAACATCACATCTGAGTGAAGCTGCTGGGGGGCCATGGCACTGCGGGGGGCTACTCAAGGGTCGACCATCCCGGTGACACACGATTCCGTTTTAGATTTGAGCTATTTTCATCCCAATTCGTCCTTCAAACGCAACGCAGGGGCCCTGAAGCTGATCCAAGACCTGCTGGAAAAATACGAACACAGAAATAGAGCAGAACAAGGAGAGCTCTGGACCGGACCAGATCCTGAAATCTGGCTATTTTGGAGATTACCTCCAGTCCAGAAGTTTAGAGCCACTGAGAGGACAGGCCACTCAGAGGACAGGCCACTGATAGGACAGGCCACTCAGAGGACAGGCCACTGAGAGGACAGGCCACTCAGAGGACAGGCCACTCAGAGGACAGGCCACTGATAGGACAGGCCACTCAGAGGACAGGCCACTGAGAGGACAGGCCACTCAGAGGACAGGCCACTGATAGGACAGGCCACTCAGAGGACAGGCCACTGATAGGACAGGCTACTGATAGGACAGGCCACTCAGAGGGCAGGCTACTGAGAGGACAGGCCACTCAGAGGACAGGCTACTGAGAGGACAGGCCACTCAGAGGACAGGCCACTCAGAGGACAGGCCACTGATAGGACAGGCCACTCAGAGGACAGGCTACTGATAGGACAGGCCACTCTGAGGACAGCCTACTGATAGGACAAGCCACTGATAGGACAGGCCACTCAGAGGACAGCCTACTGATAGGACAAGCCACTGATAGGACAGGCCACTCAGAGGACAGGCCACTCAGAGGACAGGTGGAAAAGTGACCTGGAGTGATCAGTGAGCTTTGAGAGTGTGTCAGAAAGCAAACGTCTACTTCTCCTGCTCCAGGGAGTGGGATGAGAGGAGCTCCAGCCAGACGACAGTAATCCGTGGGCGGGGCGCCGCTCCCGCTCCGGCCCGGCTTGTCCACGCCGTGTTTTATAGCGTGAGGGTGAGAGTGGATTTTCCAGTGTGGGACACTGATATGAGATTCCTGCCGTTCTGCTCAGACAGGCCGGATTCCTCCGCGTCTGTGTAAGAGCGTGCCAGAGCGATTGCTGTATCTTCCACTGTACACCTCCTCCTCATCCCTCTCTCCTTGCAGGAACTCACGGAAGGAATGCTTTGCTCCCCTCTTCGCCGCCCTCTCTGTGGCAGGATTTAGAAAAGATGAATGACTGTTCCATCTCTTCTTCTCTCCTTTGGGTTCGGGACCCACCGCGTCTCCTCGTCTCTCTGTTGTCGAGGCTTCGGTTCCACCCTAGCAGACCTGGCCAGCCGGGCCGCGTTCCTCTGAAATTCCAGATGAGCGGTTTTACTGGACACAGCTGGACTCTGGGGTCGTGGTAGAGGACTTTTCAGTCCTGGTCCTGTAGACGTTTCAGCTGCAGCGTAAATTACAGCTCATATTTAATTCTATTCACTAATAAACTACTGACACCTGAAAAAATCAGAACTAACTGCTGTTTGTTCAGCTTTATTTAGAGCTGAGTCCACAGCTGAGGTGACTGACCGGCTGAAGGCTGCACGTGATTGGCTGCTTTACAAATATTTCAAATGAATGTATTATTTTCTGATTGAATATTCGACTTTTTCTCTGCGTGTTGATCCTCCAGGATTGTTATAGTTATATATGTATATGTGTGTATAGAGTGTTTATTACGTCCAGGACGTTTATAAATGTATGTGTGTATCTCAGATGGTTCCTTGTGGTAGATCCAGGTCAGTGCAGAGTCCAGGAGATCCAGGTTTTCTGAGTTGAAGCTCAGACCGTGTGTTAGTGTAGCTCTACTGGTGATCAGTTTGGAACCTCGTTCTAAATAAAGCTTGACAGAATCCTGTTTCACTGAAGAATCTCCTCACAGCCGTCCACTCAGCGAGGGGAGGTGAAGATCTGAAGAAAGAAGAAGTTTGTAGATCAGGTAAGCGTGAAAAGCCGTGTTAGCGTCGTGTTTGGGAGTGTCTACGGTGGAGATTGGCTTCCTCTTCACCAGCGTCTTGTTGGAAAGTTCCTGTTCACTAATATAACGATCCTGCAGACCTGAGACCACCACGTGTCCACACGACCCACCCAGAGGGCAGCAAGACCACTGAACCGCGCCTCCCAGTGTTAATGAGGGTTATTACCTGAACACCGCTAAGCTCTGAGTTCTGAGGATCCGGCCTGGTCAGTGGGTTAAGGTAATGGGAGTTGAGGTGTCAATCATCTACTGCAGGTCAAGGTAACCCAGGTAACCCTGTCCTGGAAGCTCCCACTAGACAATTAGTGATGGTCCTGATTAAGAGGTTGCTGATCAATACAATCAGAGAGTTTAAATCAATAATCTATATGGATCGTCAGGCCTGGCGGCGCGTGCATGCTCTCCTGAGGCCGATGTGGTCGATGGTTGGCGGAGCATTCCGGAGGGCGCAGGTCTCCGTTCTGGTCCATATAGGGTTCGTCTGCGTTGGGCAGGAATGCAGGGGCCGTAATAAAAAGCTTTTTGTAGGAATTAGTGCGGAATTCCAAACTCGCCGCGCGGCTGCTGTTTACGCCGTAAATCCGGTTAGACGCACCTGAGCGCCCGGCCTCCTCCACCGGCCCGCAGATCCCTGTTTTGTCTCTCTGTCTCCCATCACTCCATCCAGCATCACTTGTCTCCAATGGCTCGATCGGACTTTTGGAAGAGGACAAACCCAATTCTCAACTCTACGCTCTGATTGGTCCAGCAGCTCACATGGCAGACTGTTACGAGCGGGATCTCAGAACCTAACGGCTCCCTCTGAAACCAGCTATTTCTTTTATGACCTCTCACTCTATCCATCTCTCTCTTCCTCCATCATTTCATCCTAAAACACTACTGCCTCAGCTACATCCTTCAGTCTCTCTCATTCCTTCTCATTCCTCGTAACTCCATCATCTCTTGTAGGACTCTTTCATCTTACAGTCTTTAGAAGAACTTTCGGAGATTCGTCAGTGAAGAACCCTCTAAGGCAGGGGTGTCAAATTCATTTTCACCGAGGGCCACATCGGCATAATGGCTGTCCTCAAAGGGCCAGAACTAACTTATAAATGTAACAAAATATAATATAAAGGAATGTAACTCCTCCTAAATGTTAAACAACTCTGAATGAATTACTTATTTAATTAAAACATTGCAGTTGCTTGGAAACAATATGTTTGCTTGTTGCTCTGTTTTAACATAAAGCCTTTTCATTTGTCATGTTTTGAAATCCACAAACTCCATCAATCAAGAATCAAACTATTCAAGTGAATAAAAATGAACACAAACACAAGTTATAATATTAACTTTGATCAAAACGTTTGACAATCTGAAATGAGGCTTAATTAGTATAAAATCCAAAATTGTGAGCTGCTAAGAACAGATAAAAAAACAGCCTTGCATCAAAACTAACGAGATACTTAGATTACAATAAACACATAAAACCTGCAAACACTAAATACACTACAACAGCAACTACACATCCCTGAGCTTTCATCAACAGCAACTACACAGATCTGAGCTTCATCAACAGCAACTACACAGATCTGAGCTTCATCAACAGCAACTACACAGATCTGTGCTTCATCACCAGCTAATGAAAAGCTGTGTAGCTGCGTGACTCCTCGGTCAGCTAGTTCCTGAACTCGGTCATTGATGGTGTTTCTTGACAAACTGACATTGTTAAAAGTCTGAATCTGGTCGGGACACACACCTTCAGCAGCACTGCTTCAAAAACACTCCCTCTGAAAAACACTCCCTCTGAAAAACACTCTCTCTGAAAAAACACTCCCCCTGAAAAACACACCCTCTGAAAAACACTCTCTCTGAAAAAACGTTCCCTCTGAAAAAACACTCTCTCTGAAAAACACTCTCTCTGAAAAACGCTCCCTCTGAAAAACACTCCCTCTGAAAAACACTCCCTCTGAAAAAACACTCCCTCTGAAAAACACTCCCTCTGAAAAACACTCCCTCTGAAAAAACGCTCCCTCTGAAAAAACGTTCCCTCTGAAAAAACACTCCCTCTGAAAAAACACTCCCTCTGAAAAACACTCCCTCTGAAAAAACGCTCCCTCTGAAAAACACTCCCTCTGAAAAAACACTCCCTCTGAAAAACACTCTGAAGCCGGGGCGAGTTCTTCAGCCGCAGTAAAGCTAGCTCTCACTGCCGCGTTGTTTCTGGCTTTGGTGAACAGATTCTGCTGCGACTTCAGTTTATCTTTTAATTCTTGTTTCATCTGCTACTGTTCTTGAAGCTAGCTTTGGCGTTCTGAGCTTCGGGATTGGAGTTCAATGTCGGCGTAGAGTCTCTTTAATAACCGACATGTTGCTTCGAAACACTAAAGTCATACGGTTCTTTCACCTTAAAGCTCGAACAGGTATTCACTTCCCATCTTTGTTGAACAGCCGTCCGTTTGCACCAACTTTTCTTTTTCTGGACGTTATGGGATCGGCCGCGTTATCACATCACTGACTACACTGTCCTCTAGTGGCAGTAAGCCGAAACACAATCCACATGCATTGTGGGAAATGTAGTTTTTGGTCATAGCACGCTATTTTTAGACACTTAGACCTTTCAGACTCTCGCGGGCCACAAAAAAGGACGTGGGGGGCCACATTTGGCCCGTGGGCCTTGAGTTTGACACATGTGCTCTATGTGTATTGGCCCCCTCACCCGTTACTGGCTGGGGTATTCAGATACGTCATTTTCTCTTTCTGAAATAAAAGGGTGTCCTGATACTTTTGACTTACCCCATAGCAGGATTTTGCCTTTTAAACCATATAAATTTCTTTTTATATTAAATGATGGTAATTATAGTTATTTTCCCAAAAATATCGTAATCGATCTTAACCGTATAGCTACGGTTCTTTGCTGCTTGAGTGTTTGTATCCAAGGAAACTAATAAAAACACCAGCAAGAAGACAAACCAGCAATAACGAACCCCCCCTCCCCACACACACACATACACACACACACACACCCCCTGACGAAACCTGAACCACAATAAACTGGCTTTACATGCTCAGTCCAGACAAACATGTTTAAACTGGACTCTCCATAAAAATAAACTCTGGAAATCAAGTCCACATTAATCAAACAAGGGTCGTCGTTTAGGCCCTGGACAGCAAGCTAACGTTGGCTTTTATCGAAGCCTGAATGTCAGACCAAGTTCGGCCCAGCTCAACTTTAGTCCAGACCAAGTTCAGCCCAGATCAACTTTAGTCCAGACCAAGTTCAGCCCAGATCAACTTTAGTCCAGACCAAGTTTAGCCCAGATCAGCTTTAGTCCAGACTAAGTTCAGCCCAGATCAACTTTAGTCCAGACCAAGTTCAGCCCAGATCAACTTTAGTCCAGACTAAGTTCAGCCCAGATCAACTTTAGTCCAGACCAAGTTCAGCCCAGATCAACTTTAGTCCAGACCAAGTTCAGCCCAGATCAACTTTAGTCCAGACTAAGTTCAGCATGTGTCCGTTCTGGGTGCTTCTTTTACTCGATGGCCGTGATTGGCTGAAAGGCGTGTTAATTTTAATTTTACAAACTGATTAGTTAGATTATGAGTTCTCCGGGTCTTTCCTGAGAGAACTGGAGACCCCTGGTGTAGTGATCACCTGACGTGTTAAATTCTGGAACTGACCCACAACGTTTCAGTACAACTTCATCCAATGATGGAAAAAGCCTCTGGAATCCAGACCTCCAGTCTGACCACCTGGATGCACTTTGGTGGGATGGGTTCCAGAGAAGCTCCATCAGAACGTGACGGGCAGAAGGAAAAAGTGTTGGCTCACACTGTAATATCTCAATTGGTAGACATGGCACGACTACTCCGAGTGAATGTGATCCAGATTGTAAATAATAAGAGGGTGTTTTCACTCCGCCTGTGTGCCAAACGGTGATCCTCCCTCTTTAGAGGGGCTTCCCCAGCCACCGGACCGCCATCAGCCCTAATACAGAGAGACAACTTAAAGGGGAGAGATATGAAGTGCCTGATCTGAACAAACCAGTTTCATCCTGCTGGTCTTCATCTCTGTCTCTCTCTGTTTCCTCATTTCCTCCATAACAGCTTCAGTTTCAGCCCTACTGTCCTTTCAGCTGCACAGCGAGCAGCCATGCTGCAGGGGGCGACTGTAACCCCACTCTGGAATCTGCGTTGGTTTCGTCTGCACAAGAGTTTTTAAAGAACAGCAGACAGCGTGAGACCAGCGGCAGATCTACCTGCTGATTAAACCAGTAAACTCCATACGCTCTGGACGCAGTCTTAGTAAAGTATGTAACTACGGTTGTGAAATAATATCTTGAACAACAAACAATAAACAACCATCAAACTCAGCATGTGGTCTCCCTTACAAAAAAGAAGTTTATTCAAGTGTAGTATCAGTTACATCTTTTAAACTAAAAGGAAGTGAATATACTCTCAGATTACTTTATGTACTTCTCAGTGATATACTAAATACAGTTATACTTAAGTATGCTGGGGTTATACTGACAAGTATAGAACAGTCTAAGTATATTTGGTCTTTACTTGTACTTAATCTTTTGATTGAGATAGTAGAAGTAAGTATTCTTGCTCTGCACAAAAACACATCCAGTAGAATATTTATTTAAAATTTGATTTATAAAGATTTATAAAGATACTAATATGTTTATAATCTGAGTGTGTCTTGTTTATTTTACGTGTGTCCACTGGTGAGTAAGTACACGTTGTTAATTTCTATTATATATTCTCTGTTATCTATACTCTGTTATATATTCTCTGTTATATATTCTCTATTATCTATTCTCTCTTATCTATTCTCTATGTTATATATTCTCTGTTATCTATTCTTTATGTTATCTATTCTCTATGTTATATATTCTCTATGTTATATATTCTCTGTTGTCTATTCTCTATGTTATCTATTTTCTATGTTATCTATTCTCTATGTTATATATTCTCTGTTATCTATTCTCTATGTTATCTATTCTCTGTTATATATTCTCTGTTATCTATTCTCTGTTATCTATTCTCTATGTTATATATTCTCTATGTTATATATTCTCTGTTATCTATTCTCTATGTTATCTGTTCTCTATGTTATATATTCTCTATGTTATATATTCTCTGTTATCTATTCTCTATGTTATCTATTCTCTGTTATATATTCTCTGTTATCTATTCTCTGTTATCTATTCTCTGTTATCTATTCTCTATGTTATATATTCTCTGTTATCTATTCTCTATGTTATCTGTTCTCTATGTTATATATTCTCTGTTATCTATTCTCTATGTTATCTATTCTCTGTTATATATTCTCTGTTATCTATTCTCTGTTATCTATTCTCTATGTTATATGTTCTCTATGTTATATATTCTCTGTTATCTATTCTCTATGTTATCTGTTCTCTATGTTATATATTCTCTATGTTATATATTCTCTGTTATCTATTCTCTATGTTATCTATTCTCTGTTATATATTCTCTGTTATCTATTCTCTGTTATCTATTCTCTGTTATCTATTCTCTATGTTATATATTCTCTGTTATCTATTCTCTATGTTATCTGTTCTCTATGTTATATATTCTCTGTTATCTATTCTCTATGTTATCTATTCTCTGTTATCTATTCTCTATGTTATATATTCTCTATGTTATATATTCTCTGTTATCTATTCTCTATGTTATATATTCTCTGTTATCTATTCTCTATGTTATCTGTTCTCTATGTTATATATTCTCTGTTATCTATTCTCTATGTTATCTATTCTCTGTTATCTATTCTCTATGTTATATATTCTCTATGTTATATATTCTCTATGTTATCTATTCTCTGTTATCTATTCTCTATGTTATATATTCTCTGTTATCTATACTCTGTTATATATTCTCTGTTATATATTCTCTATTATCTATTCTCTCTTATCTATTCTCTATGTTATATATTCTCTATGTTATATATTCTCTGTTATCTATTCTCTATGTTATATATTCTCTGTTATCTATTCTCTGTTATCTATTCTCTGTTATCTATTCTCTATGTTATATATTCTCTATGTTATATATTCTCTGTTATCTATTCTCTATGTTATCTATTCTCTATGTTATATATTCTCTATGTTATATATTCTCTGTTATCTATTCTCTATGTTATCTATTCTCTGTTATATATTCTCTGTTATCTATTCTCTGTTATCTATTCTCTATGTTATATATTTTCTGTTATCTATTCTCTATGTTATCTGTTCTCTGTGTTATATATTCTCTGTTATCTATTCTCTGTTATCTATTCTCTATGTTATATATTCTCTGTTATCTATTCTCTATGTTATAGATTCTCTGTATTATATATTCTCTATGTTATCTATTCTCTGTTATCTATTCTCTATGTTATATATTCTCTATTTTATATATTCTCTGTTATCTATACTCTGTTATATATTCTCTGTTATATATTCTCTATTATCTATTCTCTCTTATCTATTCTCTATGTTATATATTCTCTATGTTATATATTCTCTGTTATCTATTCTCTATGTTATATATTCTCTATGTTATATATTCTCTATGTTATATATTCTCTATGTTATCTATTCTCTGTTATCTATTCTCTGGTATCTATTCTCTATGTTATATATTCTCTATGTTATATATTCTCTGTTATCTATTCTCTATGTTATATATTCTCTGTTATCTATTCTCTATGTTATATATTCTCTAATATCTATTCTCTATGTTATCTATTCTCTGTTATATATTCTCTGTTATCTATTCTCTGTTATCTATTCTCTGTTATCTATTCTCTATGTTATATATTCTCTGTTATCTATTCTCTATGTTATCTGTTCTCTATGTTATATATTCTCTGTTATCTATTTTCTATGTTATCTATTCTCTGTTATCTATTCTCTATGTTATATATTCTCTATGTTATATATTCTCTATGTTATCTATTCTCTGTTATCTATTCTCTATGTTATATATTCTCTATGTTATATATTCTCTGTTATCTATTCTCTATGTTATATATTCTCTGTTATCTATTCTCTATGTTATCTGTTCTCTATGTTATATATTCTCTGTTATCTATTCTCTATGTTATCTATTCTCTGTTATCTATTCTCTATGTTATATATTCTCTATGTTATATATTCTCTATGTTATCTATTCTCTGTTATCTATTCTCTATGTTATATATTCTCTATGTTATATATTCTCTGTTATCTATACTCTGTTATATATTCTCTGTTATATATTCTCTATTATCTAGTCTCTCTTATCTATTCTCTATGTTATATATTCTCTATGTTATATATTCTCTGTTATCTATTCTCTATGTTATATATTCTCTGTTATATATTCTCTGTTATCTATTCTCTGTTATCTGTTCTCTATGTTATATATTCTCTATGTTATATATTCTCTGTTATCTATTCTCTATGTTATCTATTCTCTATGTTATATATTCTCTATGTTATATATTCTCTGTTATCTATTCTCTATGTTATCTATTCTCTGTTATATATTCTCTGTTATCTATTCTCTGTTATCTATTCTCTATGTTATATATTCTCTGTTATCTATTCTATATGTTATCTGTTCTCTGTGTTATATATTCTCTGTTATCTATTCTCTGTTATCTATTCTCTATGTTATATATTCTCTATGTTATATATTCTCTGTTATCTATTCTCTATGTTATCTGTTCTCTATGTTATATATTCTCTATGTTATATATTCTCTGTTATCTATTCTCTATGTTATCTATTCTCTGTTATATATTCTCTGTTATCTATTCTCTGTTATCTATTCTCTGTTATCTATTCTCTATGTTATATATTCTCTGTTATCTATTCTCTATGTTATCTGTTCTCTATGTTATATATTCTCTGTTATCTATTCTCTATGTTATCTATTCTCTGTTATATATTCTCTGTTATCTATTCTCTGTTATCTATTCTCTATGTTATATGTTCTCTATGTTATATATTCTCTGTTATCTATTCTCTATGTTATCTGTTCTCTATGTTATATATTCTCTATGTTATATATTCTCTGTTATCTATTCTCTATGTTATCTATTCTCTGTTATATATTCTCTGTTATCTATTCTCTGTTATCTATTCTCTGTTATCTATTCTCTATGTTATATATTCTCTGTTATCTATTCTCTATGTTATCTGTTCTCTATGTTATATATTCTCTGTTATCTATTCTCTATGTTATCTATTCTCTGTTATCTATTCTCTATGTTATATATTCTCTATGTTATATATTCTCTGTTATCTATTCTCTATGTTATATATTCTCTGTTATCTATTCTCTATGTTATCTGTTCTCTATGTTATATATTCTCTGTTATCTATTCTCTATGTTATCTATTCTCTGTTATCTATTCTCTATGTTATATATTCTCTATGTTATATATTCTCTATGTTATCTATTCTCTGTTATCTATTCTCTATGTTATATATTCTCTATGTTATATATTCTCTGTTATCTATACTCTGTTATATATTCTCTGTTATATATTCTCTATTATCTATTCTCTCTTATCTATTCTCTATGTTATATATTCTCTATGTTATATATTCTCTGTTATCTATTCTCTATGTTATATATTCTCTGTTATATATTCTCTGTTATCTATTCTCTGTTATCTATTCTCTATGTTATATATTCTCTTTGTTATATATTCTCTGTTATCTATTCTCTATGTTATCTATTCTCTATGTTATATATTCTCTATGTTATATATTCTCTGTTATCTATTCTCTATGTTATCTATTCTCTGTTATATATTCTCTGTTATCTATTCTCTGTTATCTATTCTCTATGTTATATATTCTCTGTTATCTATTCTCTATGTTATCTGTTCTCTGTGTTATATATTCTCTGTTATCTATTCTCTGTCATCTATTCTCTATGTTATATATTCTCTGTTATCTATTCTCTATGTTATAGATTCTCTGTATTATATATTCTCTATGTTATCTATTCTCTGTTATCTATTCTCTATGTTATATATTCTCTATGTTATATATTCTCTGTTATCTATACTCTGTTATATATTCTCTGTTATATATTCTCTATTATCTATTCTCTCTTATCTATTCTCTATGTTATATATTCTCTATGTTATATATTCTCTGTTATCTATTCTCTATGTTATCTATTCTCCATGTTATATATTCTCTATGTTATATATTCTCTATGTTATCTATTCTCTGTTATCTATTCTCTATGTTATATATTCTCTATGTTATATATTCTCTGTCATCTATACTCTGTTATATATTCTCTGTTATATATTCTCTATTATCTATTCTCTCTTATCTATTCTCTATGTTATATATTCTCTATGTTATATATTCTCTGTTATCTATTCTCTATGTTATATATTCTCTATGTTATATATTCTCTATGTTATCTATTCTCTGTTATCTATTCTCTGGTATCTATTCTCTATGTTATATATTCTCTATGTTATATATTCTCTGTTATCTATTCTCTATGTTATATATTCTCTGTTATCTATTCTCTATGTTATATATTCTCTAATATCTATTCTCTATGTTATCTATTCTCTGTTATATATTCTCTGTTATCTATTCTCTGTTATCTATTCTCTATGTTATATATTCTCTGTTATCTATTCTCTATGTTATCTGTTCTCTATGTTATATATTCTCTGTTATCTATTCTCTATGTTATCTATTCTCTGTTATCTATTTTCTATGTTATATATTCTCTGTTATCTACTCTTTATGTTTTATATTCTCTATGTTATCTATTCTCTATTATATATTCTCTATGTTATCTATGATCTATGTTATATATTCTCTATGTTATATATTCTCTCTTATCTATTCTCTATGTTATCTATTCTCTATGTTATATATTCTCTATGTTATCTATGATCTATGTTATATATTCTCTATGTTATCTATGCTCTATGTTATATATTCTCTATGTTATCTATGCTCTATGTTATATATTCTCTATGTTATCTTTTCTCTATGTTATATATTCTCTATGTTATCTATTCTCTATGTTATATATTCTCTGTTATCTATTCTCTATGTTATCTGTTCTCTATGTTATATATTCTCTGTTATCTATTCTCTGTTATCTATTCTCTATGTTATATATTCTCTATTATCTATTCTCTCTTATCTATTCTCTATGTTATATATTCTCTATGTTATATATTCTCTGTTATCTATTCTCTCTTATATATTCTCTATGTTATATATTCTCTCTTATCTATTCTCTATGTTATATATTCTCTCTTATCTATTCTCTATGTTATCTATTCTCTCTTATATATTCTCTATGTTGTATATTCTCTCTTATCTATTCTCTATGTTATCTATTTTCTATGTTATATATTCTCTATGTTATATATTCTCTATGTTATCTATTCTCTGTTATATATTCTCTATGTTATATATTCTCTCTTATCTATTCTCTATGTTATCTATTTTCTATGTTATATATTCTCTATGTTATATATTCTCTATGTTATCTATTCTCTGTTATATATTCTCTATGTTATCTATGCTCTATGTTATATATTCTCTATGTTATATATTCTCTCTTATCTATTCTCTATGTTATCTATTCTGTATGTTATCTATTCTCTATGTTATCTATGCTCTATGTTATATATTCTCTATGTTATCTATTCTCTATGTTATATATTCTCTCTTATCTATTCTCAATGTTATATATTCTCTCTTATCTGTTCTCTATGTTATCTATGCTCTATGTTATCTATTCTCTATGTTATCTATTCTCTATGTTATCTATTCTCTATGTTATATATTCTCTATGTTATATATTCTCTATGTTATATATTCTCTATGTTATATATTCTCTCTTATCTATTCTCTATGTTATCTATGCTCTATGTTATATATTCTCTATGTTATATATTCTCCATGTTATATATTCTCTATGTTATATATTCTCTCTTATCTATTCTCTATGTTATCTATGCTCTATGTTATATATTCTCTATGTTATCTATGCTCTATGTTATCTATTCTCTATGTTATATATTCTCTATGTTATATATTCTCTATGTTATCTATTCTCTATGTTATATATTCTCTATGTTATATATTCTCTATGTTATCTATTCTCTCTCTTATACATTCTCTATGTTATCTATTCTCTCTCTTATATATTCTCTATGTTATATATTACATTACAAAGAACTATCTTAGTTTAAATAACTTTGTCAGACTGTCCTCTGCCTGACCCTTCGGTAGTCATGGTCTCCTCCGGACTCTACAAAACATTCTTTAATGATTCTGGTTATTAATATTTCACTGAAACTGGGTGTGTGTGGTTACTGGTGTGTACTGGGTTCTATAAAATGAACTAGGCTAAGCCGTACACAGACAGTACAGACTGATTTCAGCTGGAGTCTTCTGGAGAACAGCTCTGTTCATTTAGCAGCAGCTCCTTTTCTTTGAACCTTTTCATCTCCACCTGGCTCCTCCTGCCCTCCATCACCACTGACCGACGCTTCGAGATCTTCAGCTGCTACACTTATTTTCATCCCCCCAGAAAAAACAACTCCGAAACCAATAATATAGAGAGAATTCTCTCAGAAGCTAGAACCCACTGAATCTACAGCACTGTAGGAGCTGTGTAGGAGGATGAAGACGGAGTTGAATGGAGGATGAAGACGGAGTTGAATGGAGGATGAAGAAGGAATTGAATGGAGGATGAAGACGGAGTTGAATGGAGGATGAAGACGGAGTTGAATGGAGGATGATGACGGAGTTGAATGGAGGATGAAGACAGAGTTGAATGGAGGATGAAGACGGAGTTGAATGGAGGATGAAGACAGAGTTTAATGGAGGATGATGACGGAGTTGAATGGAGGATGAAGACGGAGTTGAATGGAGGATGATGACGGAGTTGAATGGAGGATGATGATGGAGTTGAATGGAGGATGAAGACGGAGTTGAATGGAGGATGATGACGGAGTTGAATGGAGGATGATGACGGAGTTGAATGGAGGATGAAGACGGAGTTGAATAGAGGATGAAGACAGAGTTGAATGGAGAATGATGATGGAGTTGAATGGAGGATGATGACGGAGTTGAATGGAGGATGATGACGGAGTTGAATGGAGGATGAAGACGGAGTTGAATGGAGGATGAAGACAGAGTTGAATGGAGGATGAAGAAGGAATTGAATGGAGAATGATGACGGAGTTGAATGGAGGATGATGACGGAGTTGAATGGAGGATGAAGACGGAGTTGAATGGAGGATGAAGACAGAGTTGAATGGAGGATGAAGAAGGAATTGAATGGAGAATGATGACGGAGTTGAA
>CM038728.1:384796-427296 GCA_021613375.1 Megaleporinus macrocephalus
TCCTCCATTCACCAATAGATAAAGATAACAAATAAAAGAAATAAAAAATATACAAAATATACAAAGTATAACAATATAAGTTGAAGAATAAAAGTATTTTTATAGTTAAATAATAAAAAATAAAAGTTATGTGTGCTTTTATGTGCAAGTATGAAGAGCAGCAGCCATAAAGTGCAAGTTGCAAGAAACTAATGTAAACAATAATGTTTGTGTGAGTAGAGAATGTAAACAGTATTCTGACAGTACAGTGAGTGTAAACAGTATTCTGACTGTACAGTGAACGTAAACAGTATTCTGACAGTACAGTGAACGTAAACAGTATTCTGACAGTACAGTGAGTGTAAACAGTATTCTGACTGTACAGTGAACGTAAACAGTATTCTGACAGTACAGTGAACGTAAACAGTATTCTGACTGTACAGTGAGTGTAAACAGTAATCTGACTGTACAGTGAATGTAAACAGTATTCTGACTGTACAGTGAATGTAAACAGTATTCTGACAGTACAGTGAGTGTAAACAGTATTCTGACAGTACAGTGAGTGTAAACAGTAATCTGACTGTACAGTGAATGTAAACAGTATTCTGACAGTACAGTGAGTGTAAACAGTAATCTGACTGTACAGTGAATGTAAACAGTATTCTGACAGTACAGTGAACGTAAACAGTATTCTGACAGTACAGTGAATGTAAACAGTAATCTGACAGTACAGTGAGTGTAAACAGTATTCTGACAGTACAGTGAGTGTAAACAGTATTCTGACAGTACAGTGAATGTAAACAGTAATCTGACAGTACAGTGAGTGTAAACAGTATTCTGACAGTACAGTGAACGTAAACAGTATTCTGACAGTACAGTGAATGTAAACAGTATTCTGACAGTACAGTGAACGTAAACAGTATTCTGACAGTACAGTGAACGTAAACAGTATTCTGACAGTACAGTGAGTGTAAACAGTATTCTGACTGTACAGTGAATGTAAACAGTATTCTGACAGTACAGTGAGTGTAAACAGTATTCTGACAGTACAGTGAGTGTAAACAGTAATCTGACTGTACAGTGAATGTAAACAGTATTCTGACAGTACAGTTAACGTAAACAGTATTCTGACAGTACAGTGAATGTAAACAGTAATCTGACAGTACAGTGAGTGTAAACAGTATTCTGACAGTACAGTGAGTGTAAACAGTAATCTGACAGTACAGTGAATGTAAACAGTATTCTGACAGTACAGTGAGTGTAAACAGTAATCTGACTGTACAGTGAATGTAAACAGTATTCTGACAGTACAGTGAGTGTAAACAATATTCTGACAGTACAGTGAGTGTAAACAGTAATCTGACAGTACAGTGAACGTAAACAGTATTCTGACAGTACAGTGAGTGTAAACAGTATTCTGACAGTACAGTGAACGTAAACAGTATTCTGACAGTACAGTGAATGTAAACAGTAATCTGACAGTACAGTGAGTGTAAACAGTATTCTGACAGTACAGTGAACGTAAACAGTATTCTGACAGTACAGTGAGTGTAAACAGTATTCTGAAAGTACAGTGAGTGTAAACAGTATTCTGACAGTACAGTGAACGTAAACAGTATTCTGACAGTGCAGTGAGTGTAAACAGTAATCTGACTGTACAGTGAGTGTAAACAGTATTCTGACTGTACAGTGAATGTAAACAGTATTCTGACAGTACAGTGAATGTAAACAGTATTCTGACAGTACAGTGAACGTAAACAGTATTCTGACTGTACAGTGAACGTAAACAGTATTCTGACTGTACAGTGAATGTAAACAGTATTCTGACAGTACAGTGAACGTAAACAGTATTCTGACAGTACAGTGAGTGTAAACAGTATTCTGACTGTACAGTGAATGTAAACAGTAATCTGACAGTACAGTGAACGTAAACAGTATTCTGACTGTACAGTGAATGTAAACAGTATTCTGACAGTACAGTGAACGTAAACAGTATTCTGACTGTACAGTGAGTGTAAACAGTATTCTGACAGTACAGTGAACGTAAACAGTATTCTGACAGTACAGTGAATGTAAACAGTAATCTGACAGTACAGTGAGTGTAAACAGTATTCTGACAGTACAGTGAACGTAAACAGTATTCTGACTGTACAGTGAACGTAAACAGTATTCTGACTGTACAGTGAGTGTAAACAGTATTCTGACTGTACAGTGAACGTAAACAGTATTCTGACAGTACAGTGAGTGTAAACAGTATTCTGACTGTACAGTGAATGTAAACAGTAATCTGACAGTACAGTGAACGTAAACAGTATTCTGACTGTACAGTGAGTGTAAACAGTATTCTGACAGTACAGTGAGTGTAAACAGTATTCTGACTGTACAGTGAACGTAAACAGTAATCTGACAGTACAGTGAACGTAAACAGTATTCTGACAGTACAGTGAACGTAAACAGTATTCTGACTGTACAGTGAATGTAAACAGTATTCTGACAGTACAGTGAATGTAAACAGTATTCTGACAGTACAGTGAATGTAAACAGTAATCTGACAGTACAGTGAGTGTAAACAGTATTCTGACAGTACAGTGAGTGTAAACAGTATTCTGACTGTACAGTGAATGTAAACAGTAATCTGACAGTACAGTGAACGTAAACAGTATTCTGACTGTACAGTGAATGTAAACAGTATTCTGACAGTACAGTGAACGTAAACAGTATTCTGACAGTACAGTGAGTGTAAACAGTATTCTGACAGTACAGTGAACGTAAACAGTATTCTGACAGTACAGTGAATGTAAACAGTAATCTGACAGTACAGTGAGTGTAAACAGTATTCTGACAGTACAGTGAACGTAAACAGTATTCTGACTGTACAGTGAGTGTAAACAGTATTCTGACTGTACAGTGAATGTAAACAGTATTCTGACAGTACAGTGAACGTAAACAGTATTCTGACAGTACAGTGAGTGTAAACAGTATTCTGACTGTACAGTGAGTGTAAACAGTATTCTGACAGTACAGTGAGTGTAAACAGTATTCTGACTGTACAGTGAACGTAAACAGTAATCTGACAGTACGGTGAACGTAAACAGTATTCTGACAGTACAGTGAATGTAAACAGTAATCTGACAGTACAGTGAACGTAAACAGTATTCTGACTGTACAGTGAATGTAAACAGTATTCTGACAGTACAGTGAGTGTAAACAGTATTCTGACTGTACAGTGAATGTAAACAGTAATCTGACAGTACAGTGAACGTAAACAGTATTCTGACTGTACAGTGAATGTAAACAGTATTCTGACAGTACAGTGAACGTAAACAGTATTCTGACAGTACAGTGAGTGTAAACAGTATTCTGACAGTACAGTGAGTGTAAACAGTATTCTGACTGTACAGTGAATGTAAACAGTAATCTGACAGTACAGTGAACGTAAACAGTATTCTGACTGTACAGTGAATGTAAACAGTATTCTGACAGTACAGTGAACGTAAACAGTATTCTGACTGTACAGTGAGTGTAAACAGTATTCTGACAGTACAGTGAACGTAAACAGTATTCTGACAGTACAGTGAATGTAAACAGTAATCTGACAGTACAGTGAGTGTAAACAGTATTCTGACTGTACAGTGAATGTAAACAGTAATCTGACAGTACAGTGAACGTGAACGTAAACAGTATTCTGACTGTACAGTGAACGTAAACAGTATTCTGACTGTACAGTGAGTGTAAACAGTATTCTGACTGTACAGTGAATGTAAACAGTATTCTGACAGTACAGTGAACGTAAACAGTATTCTGACAGTACAGTGAGTGTAAACAGTATTCTGACTGTACAGTGAATGTAAACAGTAATCTGACAGTACAGTGAACGTAAACAGTATTCTGACTGTACAGTGAGTGTAAACAGTATTCTGACAGTACAGTGAGTGTAAACAGTATTCTGACAGTACAGTGAACGTAAACAGTATTCTGACTGTACAGTGAATGTAAACAGTATTCTGACAGTACAGTGAATGTAAACAGTATTCTGACAGTACAGTGAATGTAAACAGTAATCTGACAGTACAGTGAGTGTAAACAGTATTCTGACAGTACAGTGAGTGTAAACAGTATTCTGACAGTACAGTGAACGTAAACAGTATTCTGACAGTACAGTGAACGTAAACAGTATTCTGACTGTACAGTGAATGTAAACAGTATTCTGACAGTACAGTGAATGTAAACAGTATTCTGACAGTACAGTGAATGTAAACAGTAATCTGACAGTACAGTGAGTGTAAACAGTATTCTGACAGTACAGTGAGTGTAAACAGTATTCTGACTGTAAACAGTATTCTGACTGTACAGTGAATGTAAACAGTAATCTGACAGTACAGTGAACGTAAACAGTATTCTGACTGTACAGTGAATGTAAACAGTATTCTGACAGTACAGTGAACGTAAACAGTATTCTGACAGTACAGTGAGTGTAAACAGTATTCTGACAGTACAGTGAACGTAAACAGTATTCTGACAGTACAGTGAATGTAAACAGTAATCTGACAGTACAGTGAGTGTAAACAGTATTCTGACAGTACAGTGAACGTAAACAGTATTCTGACTGTACAGTGAGTGTAAACAGTATTCTGACTGTACAGTGAATGTAAACAGTATTCTGACAGTACAGTGAACGTAAACAGTATTCTGACAGTACAGTGAGTGTAAACAGTATTCTGACTGTACAGTGAATGTAAACAGTAATCTGACAGTACAGTGAACGTAAACAGTATTCTGACTGTACAGTGAGTGTAAACAGTATTCTGACAGTACAGTGAGTGTAAACAGTATTCTGACTGTACAGTGAACGTAAACAGTAATCTGACAGTACAGTGAACGTAAACAGTATTCTGACAGTACAGTGAACGTAAACAGTATTCTGACAGTACAGTGAGTGTAAACAGTATTCTGACTGTACAGTGAATGTAAACAGTAATCTGACAGTACAGTGAACGTAAACAGTATTCTGACTGTACAGTGAGTGTAAACAGTATTCTGACAGTACAGTGAGTGTAAACAGTATTCTGACTGTACAGTGAACGTAAACAGTAATCTGACAGTACAGTGAACGTAAACAGTATTCTGACAGTACAGTGAGTGTAAACAGTATTCTGACTGTACAGTGAGTGTAAACAGTATTCTGACTGTACAGTGAACGTAAACAGTAATCTGACAGTACGGTGAACGTAAACAGTATTCTGACAGTACAGTGAATGTAAACAGTAATCTGACAGTACAGTGAACGTAAACAGTATTCTGACTGTACAGTGAATGTAAACAGTAATCTGACAGTACAGTGAACGTAAACAGTATTCTGACTGTACAGTGAATGTAAACAGTATTCTGACAGTACAGTGAACGTAAACAGTATTCTGACAGTACAGTGAGTGTAAACAGCATTCTGACAGTACAGTGAACGTAAACAGTATTCTGACAGTACAGTGAATGTAAACAGTAATCTGACAGTACAGTGAGTGTAAACAGTATTCTGACAGTACAGTGAACGTAAACAGTATTCTGACTGTACAGTGAGTGTAAACAGTATTCTGACTGTACAGTGAATGTAAACAGTATTCTGACAGTACAGTGAACGTAAACAGTATTCTGACAGTACAGTGAGTGTAAACAGTATTCTGACTGTACAGTGAATGTAAACAGTAATCTGACAGTACAGTGAACGTAAACAGTATTCTGACTGTACAGTGAGTGTAAACAGTATTCTGACAGTACAGTGAGTGTAAACAGTATTCTGACTGTACAGTGAACGTAAACAGTAATCTGACAGTACAGTGAACGTAAACAGTATTCTGACTGTACAGTGAACGTAAACAGTATTCTGACAGTACAGTGAGTGTAAACAGTATTCTGACTGTACAGTGAATGTAAACAGTAATCTGACAGTACAGTGAACGTAAACAGTATTCTGACTGTACAGTGAGTGTAAACAGTATTCTGACAGTACAGTGAGTGTAAACAGTATTCTGACTGTACAGTGAACGTAAACAGTAATCTGACAGTACAGTGAACGTAAACAGTATTCTGACAGTACAGTGAGTGTAAACAGTATTCTGACTGTACAGTGAACGTAAACAGTATTCTGACTGTACAGTAAGTGTAAACAGTATTCTGACAGTACAGTGAATGTAAACAGTATTCTGACTGTACAGTGAACGTAAACAGTAATCTGACAGTACAGTGAATGTAAACAGTATTCTGACAGTACAGTGAGTGTAAGGTGCAGTTTAAATCAGACCAGTTAAAACCAGTTCAGATAGGAGAGGTTGGAGTGCGTGAGGTGTTCAGAAGCCTGATGGCCTGTGAGTAGAAACTTATGCAGTGATATGCAGTGATATACAGTGATATGCAGTGATATACTGTGATATGCAGTGATATACTGTGATATGCAGTGATATGCAGTGATATGCAGTGATATACTGTGATATGCAGTGATATGCAGTGATATACAGTGATGGATTACAATGGATTACAACACTGCCATCTAGTGGTCAGAGGTTTAAACCCAACACACACTGATTCACTCGCTGCCAAGAATCTGTGTATCGATACTGTGTTTTAGAAAATCAATACAGTATCACTAAACATAATATCCTGATATTCAATAGTTTGATATTTTCTTACACCCCTAGTGGTATGTAAGTGCATGTCTGAGTGTGTGCTGCAAAAGCACCTGCAGCACTTTCTTCAGGCTTTCAGTGTCACAGCAAACATGTAAACAATACACCTGTACTGTACCATCCAGACTCACCTGCTCACAAGACTGTACTGGAAGACCTGAAGCTATTAGTTCTGCAGTGTTTGTTAAAGAACCCATTGAACGAATGTGTTGAGTTAACAAATAAAATTAGCCTCGGTGTAAATAAGCTCCGCCCACATAATAGTTATGCTCGTTACTTGGAGCTGCTAGTTGCTAAGGTTACCTGTACTAGCTACTCTCTTTGATCTGGACATCAAACACAAAGTAGATGAAAGGTGTCTCTGTGAAACTTTCAGTTGAAGATGATCTGCTTCAACCAGCACACAGTGATCCACTCACACAGCATGACTGCTACTTCCAGTCACTGTTGGAGGTTGTGGTGCTAATAAAGGTGGAGCTGCTCGTCTCTTCAGTCTCTTCAGTGTTGAACGCTGAGCTGAAGCTGCTCCATGGTGTCCGAGTGTTGGAGAAACTGTCCGGAGTGAAACGTACAGACTGCAGAGTTAAAGTTGTTCAGGATTCTGTTAAAGATGTTGGAAGTTCAGCAGCTGGTTTTGGGAATTCTCCGTTCCACCTTAAACGCTGCTGCGGTTCCATTCTGGCGTCTGTAGGAGCTGCAGTGTTTAAGGTGGAACATTAGATGAAGAATGTGGAGAAGAGGATCTTCAGGCTGGTTTAAAGATCAACATGGAGCTCTGACAGTTGGGTTGTTTGTTGGGAAGAAATGAAAAGTGGCGACGTTCCCTTCACAGCCTGGAACGCCAGATTTCTCCACCACCGTTCTGGTTGGTGTTGTGGTTGTGTGTAAATGTTCTGGTTGCTGGTTGGTGTTGTGGTTGTGTGTAAATGTTCTGGTTGCTGGTTGGTGTTGTGGTTGTGTGTAAATGTTCTGGTTGGTGTTGTGGTTGTGTGTAAATGTTCTGGTTGCTGGTTGTTGTTGTGGGTAAATGTTCTGGTTGGTGTTGTGGTTGTGTGTAAATGTTCTGGTTGCTGGTTGGTGTTGTGGTTGTGTGTAAATGTTCTGGTTGCTGGTTGGTGTTGTGGTTGTGTGTAAATGTTCTGGTTGCTGGTTGGTGTTGTGGTTGTGTGTAAATGTTCTGGTTGGTGTTGTGGTTGTGTGTAAAGTCAAGTCAAGTCAAGTCAAGTCAATTTTATTTATATAGCGCTTTTTACAATGATGTTGTCTCAAAGCAGCTTTACAGAGTTTTGAAAACAGTTATAACATATATCCCCCAGTGAGCAAGCCAGAGGCAACAGTGGCAAGGAAAAACTCCCTCAACTGGAGGAAGAAACCTTGGGAGGAACCAGACTCACAAGGGGAGATCCATCCTCCTCTGGTCAAACAGTATTTACAGTTTGAACTAAATACCAAAGAAAGGAGCCTCTGTTTGAAATCTGGATAGCAAAGCTTTAGAAGCTGCACAGATAGAGGCAGTGTATGACTGAGGCAGTCTCTGGCTGAGGCAGTCTATGACTGAGTCTTTATGTAAAGTGGGCGTGAGCTGAAACAGTCCCATCCTATCTCAGTGCTGGTGCATCTGGATGGCACAGTGATGTAACTGAGGGTGTAGCAGTAAATGGACAGGTGAGCTGGCTGGTGATGGTGGGGTGATGGCCCGATGATCAGTCCTTCAACAGCCTTCAACAGATGGGAGGACAGTCATTTCCTCAGGAAGAGTAAAGATGTTCTGGTTGCTGGTTGGTGTTGTGGTTGTGTGTAAATGTTCTGGTTGCTGGTTGGTATTGTGGTTGTGTGTAAATGTTCTGGTTGCTGGTTGGTGTTGTGGTTGTGTGTAAATGTTCTGGTTGGTGTTGTGGTTGTGTGTAAATGTTCTGGTTGGTGTTGTGGTTGTGTGTAAATGTTCTGGTTGTTGTGGTTGTGTGTAAATGTTCTGGTTGCTGGTTGGTGTTGTGGTTGTGTGTAAATGTTCTGGTTGGTGTTGTGGTTGTGTGTAAATGTTCTGGTTGGTGTTGTGGTTGTGTGTAAATGTTCTGGTTGGTGTTGTGGTTGTGTGTAAATGTTCTGGTTGCTGGTTGGTGTTGTGGTTGTGTGTAAATGTTCTGGTTGCTGGTTGGTGTTGTGGTTGTGTGTAAATGTTCTGGTTGGTGTTGTGGTTGTGTGTAAATGTTCTGGTTGCTGGTTGGTGTTGTGGTTGTGTGTAAATGTTCTGGTTGCTGGTTGGTGTTGTGGTTGTGTGTAAATGTTCTGGTTGGTGTTGTGGTTGTGTGTAAATGTTCTGGTTGGTGTTGTGGTTGTGTGTAAATGTTCTGGTTGCTGGTTGGTGTTGTGGTTGTGTGTAAATGTTCTGGTTGCTGGTTGGTGTTGTGGTTGTGTGTAAATGTTCTGGTTGTTGTGGTTGTGTGTAAATGTTCTGGTTGGTGTTGTGGTTGTGTGTAAATGTTCTGGTTGCTGGTTGGTGTTGTGGTCGTGTGTAAATGTTCTGGTTGCTGGTTGGTGTGGTGGTTGTGTGTAAACGTTCTGGTTGCTGGTTGGTGTTGTGGTTGTGTGTAAATGTTCTGGTTGCTGGTTGGTGTTGTGGTTGGGTGTTAATGTTCTGGTTGTTTTTGTGGTTGGGTGTTAATGTTCTGGTTGTTGTGGTTGGGTGTTAATGTTCTGGTTGTTGTTGTGGTTGGGTGTTATTGTTCTGGTTGTTGTTGTGGTTGGGTGTTAATGTTCTGGTTGTGGTTGGGTGTTAATGTTCTGGTTGTGGTTGTGGTTGGGTGTTAATGTTCTGGTTGTGGTTGGGTGTTAATGTTCTGGTTGTTGTGGTTGAGTGTTATTGTTCTGGTTGTTGTGGTTGGGTGATAATGTTCTGGTTGTTGTGGTTGGGTGTTGATGTTCTGGTTGTTGTGGTTGGGTGTTGATGTTCTGGTTGTTGTTGTGGTTGGGTGTTGATGTTCTGGTTGTTGTTGTGGTTGGGTGTTGATGTTCTGGTTGTTGTTGTGGTTGGGTGTTGATGTTCTGGTTGTTTTTGTGGTTGGGTGTTAATGTTCTTGTTGTTGTTGTGGTTGGGTGTTAATGTTCTGGTTGCTGGTTGTTGTTGTGGTCGGGTGTTGATGTTCTGGTTGTTGTGGTTGTGTGTAAATGTTCTGGTTGCTGGTTGGTGTTGTGGTTGTGTGTAAATGTTCTGGTTGCTGGTTGGTGTTGTGGTTGTGTGTAAATGTTCTGGTTGGTGTTGTGGTTGTGTGTAAATGTTCTGGTTGGTGTTGTGGTTGTGTGTAAACGTTCTGGTTGGTGTTGTGGTTGGGTGTAAATGTTCTGGTTGGTGTTGTGGTTGTGTGTAAACGTTCTGGTTGGTGTTGTGGTTGGGTGTAAATGTTCTGGTTGGTGTTGTGGTTGGGTGTAAATGTTCTGGTTGCTGGTTGGTGTTGTGGTTGGGTGTTAATGTTCTGGTTGTTTTTGTGGTTGGGTGTTAATGTTCTGGTTGTTGTGGTTGGGTGTTAATGTTCTGGTTGTTGTTGTGGTTGGGTGTTATTGTTCTGGTTGTTGTTGTGGTTGGGTGTTAATGTTCTGGTTGTGGTTGGGTGTTAATGTTCTGGTTGTGGTTGGGTGTTAATGTTCTGGTTGTTGTGGTTGAGTGTTATTGTTCTGGTTGTTGTGGTTGGGTGCTAATGTTCTGGTTGTTGTGGTTGGGTGTTGATGTTCTGGTTGTTGTGGTTGGGTGTTGATGTTCTGGTTGTTGTTGTTGTGGTTGGGTGTTGATGTTCTGGTTGTTGTTGTGGTTGGGTGTTGATGTTCTGGTTGTTTTTGTGGTTGGGTGTTAATGTTCTTGTTGTTGTTGTGGTTGGGTGTTAATGTTCTGGTTGCTGGTTGTTGTTGTGGTCGGGTGTTGATGTTCTGGTTGTTGTGGTTGGGTGTTGATGTTCTGGTTGTTGCTGTGGTTGGGTGTTGATGTTATGGTTGTTGTTGTGGTCGGGTGTTGATGTTCTGGTTGTTGTTGTGGTCGGGTGTTGATGTTCTGGTTGTGGTTGGGTGTTAATGTTCTGGTTGTTGTGGTTGAGTGTTATTGTTCTGGTTGTTGTGGTTGGGTGATAATGTTCTGGTTGTTGTGGTTGGGTGTTGATGTTCTGGTTGTTGTTGTGGTTGGGTGTTAATGTTCTGGTTGTGGTTGTGGTTGGGTGTTGATGTTCTGGTTGTGGTTGGGTGTTAATGTTCTGGTTGTTGTGGTTGGGTGTTAATGTTCTGGTTGTTGTTGTGGTTGGGTGTTATTGTTCTGGTTGTTGTTGTGGTTGGGTGTTAATGTTCTGGTTGTGGTTGGGTGTTAATGTTCTGGTTGTGGTTGGGTGTTAATGTTCTGGTTGTTGTGGTTGAGTGTTATTGTTCTGGTTGTTGTGGTTGGGTGCTAATGTTCTGGTTGTTGTGGTTGGGTGTTGATGTTCTGGTTGTTGTGGTTGGGTGTTGATGTTCTGGTTGTTGTTGTGGTTGGGTGTTGATGTTCTGGTTGTTGTTGTGGTTGGGTGTTGATGTTCTGGTTGTTGTTGTGGTTGGGTGTTGATGTTCTGGTTGTTTTTGTGGTTGGGTGTTAATGTTCTTGTTGTTGTTGTGGTTGGGTGTTAATGTTCTGGTTGCTGGTTGTTGTTGTGGTCGGGTGTTGATGTTCTGGTTGTTGTGGTTGGGTGTTGATGTTCTGGTTGTTGTTGTGGTTGGGTGTTGATGTTCTGGTTGTTGTTGTGGTTGGGTGTTGATGTTCTGGTTGTTGTTGTGGTTGGGTGTTGATGTTCTGGTTGTTGTTGTGGTTGGATGTTGATGTTCTGGTTGTTGTTGTGGTTGGGTGTTGATGTTCTGGTTGTTGTGGTTGGGTGTTGATGTTCTGGTTGTTGCTGTGGTTGGGTGTTGATGTTATGGTTGTTGTTGTGGTCGGGTGTTGATGTTCTGGTTGTTGTTGTGGTCGGGTGTTGATGTTCTGGTTGTGGTTGGGTGTTAATGTTCTGGTTGTTGTGGTTGAGTGTTATTGTTCTGGTTGTTGTGGTTGGGTGATAATGTTCTGGTTGTTGTGGTTGGGTGTTGATGTTCTGGTTGTTGTTGTGGTTGGGTGTTAATGTTCTGGTTGTGGTTGTGGTTGGGTGTTGATGTTCTGGTTGTGGTTGGGTGTTAATGTTCTGGTTGTTGTGGTTGAGTGTTATTGTTCTGGTTGTTGTGGTTGGGTGATAATGTTCTGCTTGTTGTGGTTGGGTGTTGATGTTCTGGTTGTTGTTGTGGTTGGGTGTTGATGTTCTGGTTGTTGTTGTGGTTGGGTGTTGATGTTCTGGTTGTTGTGGTTGGGTGTTGATGTTCTGGTTGTTGTGGTTGGGTGTTAATGTTCTGGTTGTGGTTGTGGTTGGGTGTTGATGTTCTGGTTGTGGTTGGGTGTTAATGTTCTGGTTGTTGTGGTTGAGTGTTATTGTTCTGGTTGTTGTGGTTGGGTGATAATGTTCTGCTTGTTGTGGTTGGGTGTTGATGTTCTGGTTGTTGTGGTTGGGTGTTAATGTTCTGGTTGTTGTTGTGGTTGGGTGTTGATGTTCTGGTTGTTGTTGTGGTTGGGTGTTGATGTTCTGGTTGTTGTGGTTGGGTGTTGATGTTATGGTGGTTGTTGTTATTAAATACAGGAAGAAAAGAAAACGATCTCTGAAGAGGAAGAGAAAGACAACGCGGTGCGGAAGAGGACGGGACTGGTCATCCCTCTGTTACCGGAGAAGGAGGAGGACAGAAAGCTGGCCTCCCTGCTGACCTTTCAGAGCCCTGACTGTGAGTAATCAGATGGAGGAGGTGTCTGATTGTAGCTCTGAGTGAGTAACGTAGTCTCTGAGCGCTGCAGCACTTTAAAGTTGTCTGTGTTTATAGACGATCGCTATGGTAACGAGCTCACGCTGTGGGCTGGCTGCAGTGCAGAACAGTGAAGTTAACTGTAGAGCAGGTCGTGAGAGTTACGACGAGCAGCTAATGAACTTACTTTCTCCGCCTCTTCCTCAGCCTATGACGACAGACAGCAGTCTAAGAGGCAGCAGATCTCCACTCGTTCCTGGTTCGGCTCTTCCTCCACTCCATCGGGGGGCGCCATGGGCAGTCTGCTGCAGAAGCTTGGCCAGCAGGGTCGAGACGCTGCTGTATCAAAGGCACTGAGCTCCGCACCACCCTGCCCGGTAAGCCTAGTGCGCAGGCGGTCAGATGGGGGCAGCACAGCGTCCAGCAGCCCGAGCCAGACACCATCATCTACCTCCTGCTTCAAGGACTCCCATCCACAGCTGGGCTCAAACCCAGACACGGTCACCCCAGACAGAGCAGACCTTCAGAACCAGCACATCCCCGACAGCTCCCCTCCGACGCAGTCCTCAGAGCCGAGACAGGACAGTCACACGGTCCAGACCTCAGTGCTGGACGCTAGCACCAAGCTCTGCACCGGGAAGTCATTAGTAGCCGATTACAGCGACTCGGACTCGGACCAGGGACAGTGAGGAAGCTCTTTCAGCAGAACTGGACACAGCACTGGTCACCTAGCACAAAAGACCTGACCTCCAGGACGTCCTGTGTAACTGGAGGAGGTTCTGTTTGACCCTCTTGTTTTTAAGCATGCACAGAGGCTCCTGACCGACTAGTGAAAGCTCTTTCCCACCAAATAAATTATTAATAATATTAATAATAATAAAACCTATCTGCTGAATTAATTCATACGTGTACGTCACATCTGTTTTCAGGACTTCAGTACTTGAGAACGGCAGGTTTGTTTTGGTCTCAGTCTGTTCGGTTACTCTGAATATGTTTGTCTTTGATCTGCTATAAAATCAATAGTGTTTGAAAGGAAGAAAAGAAAACAGAGAGAGAAAGAGTGATCAGTCAGAAGCTGGAGTGAGCGCGCTGCTCAGTGTGTACAGAGTGTGTTTGTTTGATCAGCAGGTCAGTGTTTGTGATGTTCCAGTGAGAGTGTTATCTGTGTGTACAGAGACGACCCGCTGCCCGGGGTCCGCGTGACCACCTTTGCTCCTTTCCAGCCGTGTGGGCTGATTAAATGAAGCAGAGCGTTTCACATACGGTGAAGCTGAAGCTACCACTGACACAGCTTCATCGCCAGCTTCAGCTTCACCGCCAGCTTCACCGTCATCTTCAGCTTCACTGCCAGCTTCACCGCCTGCTTCACCATCATCTTCAGCCTCACCGCCAGCCTTACCGCCAGCTTCACCGCCAGCTTCACCGTCATCTTCAGCTTCACCGTCATCTTCAGCTTCACCGTCATCTTCAGCTTCACCCTCATCTTCAGCTTCACCGCCTGCCTCACCGTCATCTTCAGCTTTACCGTCAGCTTCACCATCATCTTCAGCTTCATCTTCAGCGTCACCGCCAGCTTTAGCTTCACCACCAGCTTCAGCTTCACCACCAGCTTCAGCTTCACCGCCAGCTTCACCACCACCTTCACGGTCAGCTTCAGCTTCACCTTCAGCTTCACCATCAGCTTCAGCTTCACCGTCAGCTTCAGCTTCACCATCAGCTTCAGCTTTACCGTCAGTTTCACTGTCAGCTTTATCTTCAGCTTCAGGTTTACCATCAGCTTCAGCTTCACCGTCAGCTTCAGCTGCATCATCAGCTTCAGCTTTATCGCCAGCGTCAGCTCCACCGCCAGCTTCACCGCCAGCGTCAGCTTCACCGCCAGCTTCACCATCATCTTCAGCTTCACCGCCAGCTTCACCGCCAGCGTCAGCTTCACCGCCAGCGTCAGCTTCACCGCCAGCTTCACCATCATCTTCAGCTTCACCGCCAGCTTCACTGTCATCTTCAGCTTCACTGCCAGCTTCACCGCCTGCCTCACCGTCATCTTCAGCTTCACCGTCAGCTTCACCATCATCTTCAGCTTCACCGTTAGCTTCACCGTCATCTTCAGCTTCACCGTCAGCTTCAGCTTCACCATCAGCTTCAGCTTTACCGTCAGTTTCACTGTCAGCTTTATCTTCAGCTTCAGCTTTACCATCAGCTTCACCGCCAGCTTCACCGCCAGCGTCAGCTTCACCGCCAGCGTCAGCTTCACCGCCAGCTTCACCATCATCTTCAGCTTCACCGCCAGCTTCACTGTCATCTTCAGCTTCACTGCCAGCTTCACCGCCTGCCTCACCGTCATCTTCAGCTTCACCGTCAGCTTCACCATCATCTTCAGCTTCACCGTTAGCTTCACCGTCATCTTCAGCTTCACCGTCAGCTTCAGCTTCACCATCAGCTTCAGCTTTACCGTCAGTTTCACTGTCAGCTTTATCTTCAGCTTCAGCTTTACCATCAGCTTCAGCTTCACCGTCAGCTTCAGCTGCATCGTCAGCTTCAGCTTTATCGCCAGCGTCAGCTCCACCGCCAGCTTCAGCTCCACCGCCAGCTGCATGGTCAGCTTCAGCATCAGCTTCACCGCCAGCATCAGCTTCACCATCAGCTTCACCGCCAGCTTCAGCTTCACCGCCAGCGTCAGCTTCACCGCCAGCATCAGCTTCACCGCCAGCTTCACCATCAGCTTCAGCTTCACCGCCAGCATCAGCTTCACCGCCAGCGTCAGCTTCAGCTTCACCGCCAGCTTCAGCTTCACCGCCAGCTTCACCATCAGCTTCAGCTTCACCGCCAGCATCAGCTTTACCGCCAGCTTCAGCTTCACCGCCAGCTTCACTGCCAGCTTCAGCTTCACCGCCAGCATCAGCTTTACCGCCAGCTTCAGCTTCACCGCCAGCTTCAGTTTCACCGCCAGCTTCACTGCCAGCTTCAGCCTCACCGCCAGCGTCAGCTCCACCGCCAGCTTCACCGTCAGCTTCACCGTCAGCTTCAGCTCCACCGCCAGCTTCACCGCCAGCTTCACCGCCAGCTTCACCGTCATCTTCAGCTTCACCCTCATCTTCAGCTTCACCGCCAGCTTCACTGCCTGCCTCACCGTCATCTTCAGCTTTACCGTCAGCTTCACCATCATCTTCAGCTTCATCTTCAGCGTCACCGCCAGCTTTAGCTTCACCACCAGCTTCAGCTTCACCACCAGCTTCAGCTTCACCGCCAGCTTCACCGTTAGCTTCACCGTCATCTTCAGCTTCACCGCCAGCTTCACCGTCATCTTCAGCCTCACCGCCTACTTCACCGCCAGCTTCACCGCCTGCCTCACCGTCATCTTCAGCTTCACCGTCAGCTTCACCATCATCTTCAGCTTCATCTTCAGCTTCATCTTCAGCGTCACCGTCATCTTCAGCTTCACCGCCAGCTTCATCGTTAGCTTCAGCTTTACTCTCAGCTTCACCGTCAGCTTTGGCATCAGCTTCACCACCAGCGTCAGCTCCACAGAGAGCTTCACCGTCAGCTTCATCTTCAGCGTCACCGCCAGCTTTAGCTTCACCACCAACTTCAGCTTCACTGCCAGCTTCACCACCACCTTCACGGTCAGCTTCAGCTTCACGGTCAGCTTCAGCTTCACCATCAGCTTCAGCTTTACCGTCAGTTTCACTGTCAGCTTTATCTTCAGCTTGAGCTTTACCATCAGCTTCAGCTTCACCGTCAGCTTCAGCTGCATCGTCAGCTTCAGCTTTATCGCCAGTGTCAGCTCCACCGCCAGCTTCAGCTCCACCGCCAGCTGCATGGTCAGCTTCAGCATCAGCTTCACCGCCAGCATCAGCTTCACCATCAGCTTCAGCTTCACCGCCAGCGTCAGCTTCACCGCCAGCATCAGCTTCACCGCCAGCTTCACCATCAGCTTCAGCTTCACCGCCAGCATCAGCTTCACCGCCAGCGTCAGCTTCAGCTTCACCGCCAGCTTCAGCTTCACCGCCAGCATCAGCTTTACCGCCAGCTTCAGCTTCACCGCCAGCTTCACTGCCAGCTTCAGCTTCACCGCCAGCATCAGCTTTACCGCCAGCTTCAGCTTTACCGCCAGCTTCAGCTTCACCGCCAGCTTCAGTTTCACCGCCAGCTTCACTGCCAGCTTCAGCCTCACTGCCAGCGTCAGCTCCACCGCCAGCTTCACCGTCAGCTTCACCTTCAGCTTCACCGTCAGCTTCAGCTCCACCGCCAGCTTCAGCTCCACCTTCAGCTTCACCATCAGCTTCCGCTTCACCGCCAGCTTCAGCTTCACTGCCAGCTTCAGCTTTACCTTCAGCTTCACTGCCAGCTTCAGCTTCACCATCAGCTTCAGCTTCACTGCCAGCTTCAGCTTCACTGCCAGTTTCAGCCTCACCGCCAGCTTCAGCTTCACTGCTAGCTTCAGCTTCACCATCATCTTCCGCTTCACTGCCAGCTTCAGCTTCACCGCCAGCTTCACCATCAGCTTCCGCTTCACTGCCAGTTTCAGCTTCACCGTCAGCTTCAGCTTCACCGTCAGCTTCAGCTTCACCGTCAGTTTCAGCTTCACCATCATCTTCCGCTTCACTGCCAGCTTCAGCTTCACCATCATCTTCCGCTTCACTGCCAGCTTCAGCTTCACCATCAGCTTCCACTTCACCGCCAGCTTCAGCTTCACCTCAAGCTTCACCGCCAGCTTCAGCTTCACTGCCAGCTTCAGCTTCACCATCAGCTTCCGCTTCACTGCCAGCTTCAGCTTCACCATCAGCTTCCACTTCACCGCCAACTTCAGCTTCACTGCCAGCTTCAGCTTCACCATCAGCTTCCGCTTCACTGCCAGCTTCAGCTTCACCATCAGCTTCCGCTTCACCGTCAGTTTCAGCTTCACCGTCAGTTTCAGCTTCACCGTCAGCTTCAGCTTCACCGTCAGTTTCAGCTTCACCATCATCTTCCGCTTCACTGCCAGCTTCAGCTTCACCATCAGCTTCCACTTCACCGCCAGCTTCACCGCCAGCTTCAGCTTCACTGCCAGCTTCAGCTTCACCATCAGCTTCCGCTTCACCGCCAGCTTCACCGCCAGTTTCAGCTTCACCGCCAGTTTCAGCTTCACCGTCAGCTTCAGCTTCACCGTCAGCTTCAGCTTCACCGGCAGTTTCAGCTTTACTGTCAGCTTCAGCTTCACCGTCAGTTTCAGCTTCACCATCATCTTCCGTTTCACTGCCAGCTTCAGCTTCAGCTTCAGCGTCACCATCATCTTCAGCTTCACTGCCAGCTTCACCATCATCTTCAGCTTTACCACCAGCTTTATCATCAGCTTCACCACCAACGTCAGCTCCACAGAGAGCTTCACCGTCAGCTCCATCGCCAGCTTTAGCTTCACCACCAGCTTCAGCTTCACCGCCAGCTTCACCACCAGCTTAACCGTCAGCTTCAGCTTCACCATCAGCTTCAGCTGTACCGTCAGTTTCACTGTCAGCTTCATCTTCACCTTCAGCTTTACCATCAGCTTCACCGTCAGCTTCAGCTGCATCGTCAGCTTCAGCTTCATCGCCAGCGTCAGCTCCACCGCCAGCTTCAGCTCCACCGTCAGCTTCACCGCCAGCTGTGCGGTCAGCTCCACCGTCAGCTCTACGGTCAGCTCCAGCTTCACCGCCAGCTTCAGCTTCACCGCCAGTTTCAGCATCAGCTTCACCGCCAGCATCAGTTTCACCATCAGCTTCATCGCCAGCTTCACCGCCAGCTTCAGCTTCACTGCCAGCATCAGCTTCACCGCCAGTTTCACCGTCAGCTTCACCATCAGCTTCACCGCCAGCTTCAGCTTCACCGCCAGCTTCAGCTTCACCGCCAGCATCAGCTTCACCGCCAGCTTCAGCTTCACTGTCAGCTTCACCATCAACTTCAGCTTCACTGCCAGCATCAGCTTCACCATCAGCTTCAGCTTCACCGCCAGTTTCAGCATCAGCTTCACCGCCAGCATCAGCTTCACCGCCAGCATCAGTTTCACCATCAGCTTCATCGCCAGCTTCACCGCCAGCTTCAGCTTCACTGCCAGCATCAGCTTCACCGCCAGTTTCACCGCCAGCTTCACCATCAGCTTCACCGCCAGCTTCAGCTTCACCGCCAGCTTCAGCTTCACCGCCAGCATCAGCTTCACCGCCAGCTTCAGCTTCACTGTCAGCTTCACCATCAACTTCAGCTTCACTGCCAGCATCAGCTTCACCATCAGCTTCAGCTTCACCGCCAGTTTCAGCATCAGCTTCACCGCCAGCATCAGCTTCACCGCCAGCATCAGTTCCACCATCAGCTTCATCGCCAGCTTCACCGTCAGCTTCAGCTTCACCGCCAGCTTCAGCTTCACCGCCAGCATCAGCTTCACCGCCAGCTTCAGCTTCACCGTCAGCTTCACCATCAACTTCAGCTTCACTGCCAGCATCAGCTTCACCATCAGCTTCAGCTTCACCGCCAGCTTAGAGCTGAGCCGTTTTTGAACTTGTTCTTTTGAAAGTGTAAAAGATGCGACTGTGAGTAAAAACAGACTCAGATCATCTTTTACTCGCTGAAACAGAAGCCGGACCACCGTCACGGCGGCTCTGGGGGGGTTGTTCAGTACTGTGGGCTTCCAGCCAATGGCCTGCCGCTGAGCGGAGGTTGTGTAAGAGGTGTGCTGAGTGGGACGGGGCAGTTCTCAGCTCAGTTGGTGTTTTGTCTTTGCTTTGGTGGGACGTCGGTGTGGTGAGTGAGGTCCGTCCCCGGTAAGGATGCGTCCGTTAGCAGTGCTCGTGTGTCTGATGTCCATCTGTTGGGACTTAACCGCCCAGTATTCGTCTCACTACCCGTAAGTGCGTCTTCACAGCTTCACTCCGAGCTGAAGATGAAGCTGAAACTAATCTCCTGTTTAACGAACTGCCTGTAATCGACTGTGAGTCTGATCTTCTCTGGTGTTTAATTTGTAGCTGGCGGCCGTGGAACCCGCATACTCGGTACGTACCTGAGAACTTTTTGTTCATTGAAAAGCAAATTTTAATAAGATTCTTCTTTACGTTCCGTGTAGTAGAGAGTCAGAAGTGTTTATCCTCGTATGTGTTATTATAGACTTGTTTTATGTAGTTACAGAAGAGTGTATCGTTTATATACATACACTAAAACATCTTTACTGAACATACTATGTTCTTCTTGTTTACTTGAACTAATATTGAATAAAAGGTCTGTTAATTAATTTAAGATTTATTATCAGGTACAAGTACAGGTAGACTGAAGTGCAACTCATACAGAATACAGGAATAGAAATGAGAAACTACAGGAAATAAATAAATAAATAAATAATAAATCTCTATTGTTAGATAAACTACACACAGACGTATATTCCACAGTTCCTGATCAGCTGATCTCCACCGTCTCCAGAAACACACGTTTGAACTGTAGCTCTGGATTTTTACTGAGTTAGAAGTTTTCTTTCCAGTTTGTTTGTTATCGAGTGTTTTATCTGTGTTTACAGACCGGAGCCGGAATTTGACCTGCAGCCAAAGTGAGAACACAAGCCGCTTGTCCAGCTTCCAGAGTCGACTCCCACCCAGACCCCCACAAACAGAAACACTCGAGTTCAAATACCGTACAGAACGGACTTCCTTACAGGAGAAGAAACACCTTCCTAACGGAGAGGTTCCAGCCCTCCGTTCTCAGGCCTGAGTTTAGTGATGTGGTTCTTCAGACTGAGCGAGAACCCGTTCTTTAAAGAAGGTTCTGCTGCTCTTATGATGTAAAGCTGGTGTTTGACGTTAGTGAACGTTCCTCACCGTCTTTGCAGCTGTAGATCTTTAGTTTGAAAGTTCTACGAGGGACAGAGCGTCTTCAGGCTGCAGGGGGACAGAGTGTCCTGCAGGTCTAGTTACACATCCAGAAACATCCCACTGCCGGTCCGAGACTCCAGCACTGCCATGTGTTACTAGAACTTGTAGACGTCGTGGCTGGAAGTTCACACTGAGGTGTCAGTCCGTTCCCGAGCGTAGCTGAAGTTGCTCTTCTCTGTTCCACGTTTTCGCTCTGCTGTCTGAAACTGCTGCAGCATGTAGGAACAGAGCTGCTCAGTAGGAAACCAGTTTCAGCCTCAAACGCAGTGAGCTTGGAGAAGAGTTCCTCAGCTGATACCAAGCGTATGAGATCCACCAGAATAGCAGCACTGCAGCCCCTTCGCTATGAACAAAGTCTGGTCTGTTATTTCCAGCCAGTCCAGGTTTCTGTCTGAATCGAGAACCAGCCCTACGAACCGATCAGCTCTACAACCACCGGCTTTCACCCAATCAGCAGCCTGCTCCTCGTTACTCCTCTTATCATAACACACGAGATCATTACTCCTCTTATCATTACACACGAGATCGTTACTCCTCTTATCATTACACACGAGATCGTTACTCCTCTTATCATTACACACGAGATCGTTACTCCTCTTATCATAACACACGAGATCGTTACTCCTCTTATCATAACACACGAGATCGTTACTCCTATCATAACACACGAGATCGTTACTCCTCTTATCATAACACACGAGATCGTTACTCCTCTTATCATTACACACGAGATCGTTACTCCTCTTATCATAACACACGAGATCGTTACTCCTCTTATCATAACACACGAGATCGTTACTCCTCTTATCATAACACACGAGATCGTTACTCCTATCATAACACACGAGATCGTTACTCCTCTTATCACTACACACGAGATCGTTACTCCTCTTATCATAACACACGAGATCGTTACTCCTCTTATCATAACACGCGAGATCGTTACTCCTCTTATCATAACACACGAGATCGTTACTCCTCTTATCATAACACACGAGATTGTTACTCCTCTTATCATAACACACGTGATCGTTACTCCTCTTATCATAACACACGTGATCGTTACTCCTCTTATCATAACACACGAGATCGTTACTCCTCTTATCATAACACACGAGATCGTTACTCCTCTTATCATTACACACGAGATCGTTACTCCTCTTATCATAACACACGAGATCGTTATTCCTCTTATCATAACACACGAGATCGTTACTCCTCTTATCATAACACACGAGATCGTTACTCCTCTTATCATAACACACGAGATCGTTACTCCTCTTATCATTACACACGAGATCGTTACTCCTCTTATCATAACACACGAGATCGTTACTCCTCTTATCATAACACACGAGATCGTTACTCCTCTTATCATTACACACGAGATCGTTACTCCTCTTATCACTACACACGAGATCGTTACTCCTCTTATCATAACACACGAGATCGTTACTCCTCTTATCATTACACACGAGATTGTTACTCCTCTTATCATTACACACGAGATCGTTACTCCTCTTATCATTACACACGAGATCGTTACTCCTCTTATCATAACACACGAGATCGTTACTTCTATCATAACACGCGAGATTGTTACTCCTCTTATCATAACACGCGAGATCGTTACTCCTCTTATCATAACACGCGAGATCGTTACTCCTCTTATCATAACACGCGAGATCGTTACTCCTCTTATCATAACACACGAGATTGTTACTCCTCTTATCATAACACACGAGATCGTTACTCCTCTTATCATCACACACGAGATCGTTACTCCTCTTATCATAACACACGTGATCGTTACTCCTCTTATCATAACACACGTGATCGTTACTCCTCTTATCATAACACACGAGATCGTTACTCCTCTTATCATAACACACGAGATCGTTACTCCTCTTATCATAACACACGAGATCGTTACTCCTCTTATCATAACACACGAGATCGTTACTCCTCTTATCACTACACACGAGATCGTTACTCCTCTTATCATAACACACGAGATCGTTACTCCTCTTATCATAACACACGAGATCGTTACTCCTCTTATCAAAACACACGAGATCGTTACTCCTCTTATCATAACACACGAGATCGTTACTCCTCTTATCATAACACACGAGATCGTTACTCCTCTTATCATAACACACGAGATTGTTACTCCTATCATAACACACGAGATCGTTACTCCTCTTATCACTACACACGAGATCGTTACTCCTCTTATAACACACGAGATCGTTACTCCTCTTATCATTACACACGAGATCGTTACTCCTCTTATCATTACACACGAGATCGTTACTCCTCTTATCATAACACACGAGATCGTTACTCCTCTTATCATAACACACGAGATCGTTACTCCTCTTATCATAACACACGAGATCGTTACTCCTCTTATCATAACACACGAGATCGTTACTCCTCTTATCATAACACACGTGATCGTTACTCCTCTTATCATAACACGCGAGATCGTTACTCCTCTTATCATAACACGCGAGATCGTTACTCCTCTTATCATAACACACGAGATCGTTACTCCTCTTATCATAACACACGTGATCGTTACTCCTCTTATCATAACACACGAGATCGTTACTCCTCTTATCATAACACACGAGATCGTTACTCCTCTTATCATAACACACGAGATTGTTACTCCTCTTATCATAACACACGTGATCGTTACTCCTCTTATCATAACACACGAGATCGTTACTCCTCTTATTATAATGCGTGATGCGGGCGCAGCTCCTCCGCCTGCTAGCCAGTTCAGACTAAATAATTATCAGCTAAGATTGTGTTCCATCATGAGGAGGACTGGATGAACTCTGACTGGCGTTGTCTGATTGGTTGCAGGTTCACTGTGGTGGCTCCTGATCCGCTGAGAGTGGGGAGTAAGGAGAACATCCTGGTGGAGGCGCTCTATCTTTCCGAGGCTGTCACTGTGACGCTCTCGCTGTATGAGCCGCCGCCCAGAGGCGTCTTACTGTGGCAGGGCTCAATTACCCTCGACGCGTCTAACAGCTACAGCGCCCTCAAGAGCATAGAGGTGAAATTACAGCATTTACACTGAACCCCCTCGTAGCCCCGCCTCCCCCGTCACAACATCAACAGAGCCAGACTAAAACAGGGAAGTAGGCCAACAGCACCTGAACGCCTCCTCATGAGGGAGTTGGTTCTCAGCTCTGCTGGCTGTGAGGAGTTAGTTGGAGGAGATCTGGAGTTGAGCTACTTCTCTCTACCTGTTCAGTAAAAACCACTTACGTTTAATCAGAAACATCTGAATTCCAGGTCTCAGTATTCTAATCTGTAGTGAAGCTGTAGTGAACACTCGCACGAAACTCAACACTCGCACGAAACTCAACACTCGCACGAAACTCAACACTCGCACGAAACTCAACACTGATACAAACTCAACACTCGCACGAAACTCAACACTCGCACGAATCTCAACACTCACATAAAACTCAACACTGATACAAACTCAACACTCGCCTGAAACTCAACACTCGCATGAAACTCAACACTCGCATAAAACTCAACACTCGCATGAAACTCAACACTCGCATGAAACTCAACACTCGCACGAAACTCAACACTGATACAAACTCAACACTCGCACGAAACTCAACACTCGCATGAAACTCAACACTCGCATGAAACTCAACACTCGCATGAAACTCAACACTCGCACGAAACTCAACACTCGCACGAAACTCAACACTCGCACGAAACTCAACACTCGCATAAAACTCAACACTCGCACGAAACTCAACACTCGCACGAAACTCAACACTCGCACGAAACTCAACACTCGCATGAAACTCAACACTGATACAAACTCAACACTCGCATAAAACTCAACACTCGCACAGAACAGTCAGACCATGTTTTGGTCATTAAATTGTGTAGGATGTTGTGAAGGCACCTGATCTCAGATCTGAGGTGCAGCTGATGTTGTTACTGGTGCTGAATTAAAACGAGGTAGCTGTTTTCAGGTTGATCCAAACCTTCTGCGTCCTGAAGAGAAACTGGAGAAGTTTGTACATCTGGTCACTCAGTTCGGGCCCGTTCACCGAATCGAACAGACTCTTCATGTCTCGTTCCTCTCTGGATACATCTTCATCCAGACCGACAAACCCATCTACAACCCTGGAGACACAGGTGAGCTGCGTACGGCCAAGCTCGGGACACACAGCAGTTTTTACTGAGCTGATCTAAATCATGGAGAGATCTTCTAACGTTCTCCTCGTGACCTGACCCTGATTCACAGACCTGCTGTTAGAATTACCCCAGATTAAAAACACCTTCAAATCTAATTTACACAAAATTCCCCTCATACTACATCAGTCCGTCAAACATATGATGAGAAACTGCTTACTGTGTTTCTTACAGAGTTGATCACTGTAATGGTCAGAGTTGATCTGTAATGATCAGAGTTGATGGCTGTAATGTCAGAGTTGATCACTGTAATGGTCAGAGTTAATCACTCTAATGGTCAGAGTTGATCACTCTAATGGTCAGAGTTGATCACTCTAATAGTCAGAGTTGATCACTCTAATAGTCAGAGTTGATCACTCTAATGGTCAGAGTTGATCACTCTAATAGTCAGAGTTGATCACTGTAATGGTCAGAGTTGATGGCTGTAATGTCAGAGTTGATCACTAATGATCAGAGTTGATCACTGTAATGGTCAGAGTTGATCACTCTAATAGTCAGAGTTGATCACTCTAATGGTCAGAGTTGATCACTCTAATGGTCAGAGTTGATCACTCTAATGGTCAGAGTTGATCACTCTAATAGTCAGAGTTGATGACTGTAATGATCAGAGTTGATCACTGTAATGGTCAGAGTTGATCACTCTAATGGTCAGAGTTGATCACTCTAATGGTCAGAGTTGATCACTCTAATGGTCAGAGTTGGTCACTGTAATAGTCAGAGTTGATGACTGTAATGATCAGAGTTGATCACTGTAATGGTCAGAGTTGAACACTGTAATGGTCAGAGTAGATCACTGTAATGGTCAGAGTTGATCACTCTAATGGTCAGAGTTGATCACTGTAATGGTCAGAGTAGATCACTGTAATGGTCAGAGTTGAACACTAATGGTCAGAGTTGATCACTGTAATGGTCAGAGTTGATCACTCTAATGGTCAGAGTTGATGACTGTAATGGTCAGAGTTGATCACTGTAATGGTCAGAGTTGAACACTGTAATGGTCAGAGTTGATCACTGTAATGGTCAGAGTTGATCACTGTAATGGTCAGAGTTGAACACTGTAATGGTCAGAGTTGATCACTCTAATGGTCAGAGTTGATCACTCTAATGGTCAGAGTTGATCACTGTAATGGTCAGAGTTGATCACTGTAATGGTCAGAGTTGATCACTGTAATGGTCAGAGTTGATCACTGTAATGGTCAGAGTTGATCACTGTAATGGTTCCTAACAAACTCTAAACAGATCTCAGATCAGTCCTGTTTTAAAGAGCTGCTCTGACTAACTGTACATTTTAGAACAGACTGTAAATTTCTGTACTCGTCTATAAAGCTCTAGATAACCTAGAACCTGCCACATCTTAGAACTACTCTCTGTTTAGTGTTTACTACACGCTTATAAACATCTCTTTGTAACTCATCACTTCATGAATACTCTATATCTATTTATAAACCTAATCTGTATGTTCATTAACAAACACTTTCTGTTATTACTGATCAGAACTGACTGTAAAGCACTTTTATTATTTATTTATTTATTTCATTATTTATTTAATTAAATGTTTTCTGATGTTTTGTTTAGGGAAGTTTAGAGAAGTTGGTGATGAGATCTGTCAGTTGAAACGAAGCTCAGTGTGAATGTTTTACCTGGAATGAAAGCTCAAGGCTGGTTAGCCAGTTAGCTAATTCCCGCCTCCTGCTCTGGTTCTGTTTTGCAGTGCGGTTCCGAGCGTTTGTGTCGAATGTGGAATTCCAGGCGATCAACGGCACCATCTCTGTAGACGTTCAGGTAGTTCTGTTCAGCTAATGTCCGCTGTGTCCTGTTAAGATGGTGTTATTGTATTGTGTGTTTTCAGTCTCAGGACTAGCGGTACAGTTCCCGCCGCTTGTATTGTTTTTAATAATGAATGAAAGCGTCAGACACAGACTTATACAAACACAGACTTTATCAAACACATCAGGACGTCATGGTAACATCACACCCTGAAGCTCCTGGATGATCCAGCAGAAGGGGTCCAGACTGCAGTGAAGCATGGTGGTGGCAGCTTCATGCTACAGAACTGCTTCTGAGTTGGGCTGCACAGTTTCTCGTTCAGCAGCGTCACGTGTGTTAGACAGTAGACACGTCGCAGGACGGGGAACGTCAAGTCAGCTGATATCCTGATACACTAAAACTCCTGTAAGCTGCTTTTCTGCCCACCCATCCCGGATTCCTCCACCGGACCGCCAGACAGTGAAGAGCTTAGTCCAGAGTCGCGTATGTGCAGCTGATGTTGTCGGAACTTTAACGTTTTAAATGTTTCAGAATCCTGACGGCATCACGGTCCACGCTGTCCTCAGGACCAGAGCTCAGGACGGCGTCTTCTCGAACACTTACGCTCTCTCGGACTTGGTCAAGTACGTATGCAGGTCAGGTTTTCAGGACGTTCTTTCATGTTCTTATTGTTTAACTGTGTTTTGACGCTCTGCAGGGAGGGAAAGTGGAAGATCACAGCCAAGTTCGACCACTGGAAGGAGAACACGTTCCACGCGGAGTTCGAGGTGAAGAAATACGGTACGTATCAGACGTGCAGTGGTGACGGGTAAGGGTTAAAATGATAACAGTTTTAAGGTGGAGCTACAGACAGTCTGTGATCTGGAGACTGTAGGGATCTCCTGTAGCTACAGACAGTCTGTAATCTGGAGACTGTAGGGATCTCCTGTAGCTACAGACAGTCTGTAATCTGGAGACTGTAGGGATCTCCTGTAGCTAGAGACAGTCTGTGATCTGGAGACTGTAGGGATCTCCTGTAACTACAGACAGTCTGTGATCTGGAGACTGTGGGGATCTCCTGTAGCTACAGACACTCTGTACCCTGGAAACTGTATGGTTCTCCTATAGCTACATACAGTCTGTATTCTGGAGACTGTATGGATCTCCTGTAGCTACAGACTGTCTGTGATCTGGAGACTATAGGGATCTCCTGTAGCTACAGACAGTCTGTACTCTGGAGACTGTAGGGATCTCCTGTAGATACAGACTGTCTGTGATCTGGAGACTGTATGGATCTCCTATAGCTACAGACAGTCTGTACTCTGGAGACTGTATGGATCTCCTGTAGCTACAGACTGTCTGTAATCTGGAGACTGTATGGATCTCCTGTAGCTACAGACTGTCTGTGATCTGGAGACTGTAGGGATCTCCTGTAGCTACAGACTGTCTGTGATCTGGAGACTGTAGGGATCTCCTGTAGCTACAGACTGTCTGTGATCTGGAGACTGTAGGGATCTCCTGTCCATTGTTTGAGATGTGGTTCTTCTGTTTGAACTTGGTTCCAGAGCGGCGTTCCAGTTCACCTTCAGCTTTAAACTGAAAAAGATGATGTTTCTGATTTTAACTCCTGTGCTGAGCAAACCTTCTAGCTGCTAGCATGAACATGCTAATCTGATTCTCCTCTGGGTTCCAGTGCTCCCAGCATTCAATGTTACTCTCACCCCAGTGAAACATCACCTGGATGTGGAGGACGCAGAGTTAGTGGTGAAGGTGTCTGCAAGGTCAGCCCCAGATGTTTAATCGTTTTTGTTTGATTGATTTGAAAGCAACTAAACTAAATACTATCAGTCAAAAGTTTGGACACGCTTCCCCAGGTTCTCCTTATGTGTACTATATTAATAGTACTAATATTAGTGAATAAGGTTCTCCTTATGTGTACTATATTAATAGTAATAATATTAGTGAATAAGGTTCTCCTTATGTGTACTATATTAATAGTAATAATATTAGTGAATAAGGTTCTCCTTATGTGTACTATAGTAATAGTAATAATATTAGTGAATACGGTTCTCCTTATGTGTACTATATTAATAGTACTAATATTAGTGAATAAGGTTCTCCTTATGTGTACTATATTAATAGTACTAATATTAGTGAATAAGGTTCTTCTGTGTACTATAGTAATAGTACTAATATTAGTGAATAAGGTTCTTCTTAAGTGTACTATATAATTAATAATAATATTAGTGAATAAGGTTCTTCTTATGTGTACTATAGTAATAGTAATAATATTAGTGAATAAGCTTCTTCTGTGTACTATATTAATAGTACTAATATTAGTGAATAAGGTTCTTCTGTGTACTATATTAATAGTACTAATATTAGTGAATAAGGTTCTCCTTATGTGTACTATAGTAATAGTAATAATATTAGTGAATAAGGTTCTTCTTCTGTGTACTATATTAATAGTACTAATATTAGTGAATAAGGTTCTTCTTATGTGTACTATATTAATAGTAATAATATTAGTGAATAAGGTTCTTCTTCTGTGTACTATATTAATAGTACTAATATTAGTGAATAAGGTTCTCCTTATGTGTACTATAGTAATAATATTAGTGAATAAGGTTCTCCTTATGTGTACTATATTAATAGTACTAATATTAGTGAATAAGGTTCTTTTTATGTGTACTATATTAATAGTAATAATATTAGTGAATAAGGTTCTTCTTATGTGTACTATATTAATAGTACTAATATTAGTGAATAAGGTTCTCCTTATGTGTACTATATTAATAGTACTAATATTAGTGAATAAGGTTCTCCTTATGTGTACTACATTATTAGTGATATTAGTGAATAAGGTTCTCCTTATGTGTACTATATTAATAGTACTAATATTAGTGAATAAGGTTCTTATGTGTACTATATTAATAGTAATAATATTAGTGAATAAGGTTCTTCTTCTGTGTACTATATTAATAGTACTAATATTAGTGAATAAGTGTGAAGAGATCAGAACTATAGAATAGTCGGTATGGAATTATTGCTGGAGCAGAATTAAACATCTGGTTGTGTTTAAAGAATGTTTAGAGGGTCTTTTAGAAATGAGCTCATTTGCTCTGATGCAGGTTTACATACTTTGAACATTCTGACCAGCAGCTTCATGAGGAGCCACATGAGCTGCTTCTCTAACAGGACTGAAGAAGATAGTGTAGATGCTGAGATCTTGTTCTGATAAACAGGTTTGGTGGTTTTATAGCTCTTAGAAAAATATACATTCTCAGTTTTACATTTAAATACAGTCAAATGTTTGTTTAGTAATTTTAGTAAATTTGTGTACATGGGCTCCAACTTCACTGTTTACACTCGTCTCTCAACACATTCACACCTAAACACCTTTATAACTATAAACACAGATACTCAAGTAGGTGTCTCCAAACCTTGGACTGATAGTGTCAATGGTGGAGGTTACCAGTTTGGACCTTCTGCTCCTATAGCTGCTGTCTTACATTCCCTGTTCCTGTTCCATGTCCTGACCATGGTTTACGTCCCACTCTGACGGGGGTGTTTTGCAGGTATTTGTACGGAGAGCCGGTGGAAGGAACGGCGTACGTGGTGTTTGGAGTGGAGACTAATGGAGTTAAAGTCAGATTGCCCTCCATGAAGCAAGTGAAAGATGTGAGTGAATCAAAGCCGCTTTAGAAGAAACACTGAAGTCTGATTACACGCTTTTGTCCAGGTGTGGTCAGTTTGTTTCTTGACCTGTCCTGCTCCCAACACACCTGATCCAATCCGTGCATTATTGGGTTAAATATGATAACGCCCCCTAGTGACTAAAACTTTTACTTAGAGCTAAATATAAACGGGATGTTCTAGCTAACCTGCTCGGGTTCTTCATCGATTCCAGCTGCAGGAGGGGAACGTCACTCTGTCGATGGAGGAGCTGAAGAGGGCTTATCCCAACATCCAGGAATTAGTGGGCTCCTCAGTGTACGTCAAAGCTTCTGTCATGACCAGCTCAGGTAGGACTTCTGTTCTCTCGGTCTTCAGAGGTGGACTCGAGTCAATGAGGCAAAACATGTCCTGTAGCTGTTGAGGTGCAGTCAGTGGAACGACTGACAGCTTGACGTGTCTGATCATGCTCCTCCGGGACCGTGCGGAGGAGCGCGTTTCTGATGTTGGGACGCTGTCGTTCTCAGGAAGTGACCTGGTGGAGGCGGAGAAGTCCGGCATTAAAATAGTGCTGACGCCGTACACGCTGTCCTTCAAAGGCACCCCCGCAGTTTTTAAACCAGGCCTGCCGTTTGACCTGACAGTAAGTCCACCGCCCTTCAGCCAGCTCCACTCGGAGTCCACCATCACCTCACACTCACAGCAGGAGGTGTTTCCGTTTTTCTCCTCAGCTCAAAGTCAGTCACCACGACGGCTCTCCGGCTCCCAACGTTCCGGTTAAGATCTCCTACATATCCGGTCCAATCTCACTTCACAGCGGCACCATCAGAGTGTCCTTCAACATGCCTGCTCAGTTCAACCCCCTGCCTATTAGAGTAAGTTCTACACACACACACACACACACACTTATACACACACACACACTTATACACACACACACGTATATACATATACACACACACACTTATACACACACAAACACACACGTATATACATATACACACACACACACACACACACTTATACACACACACACTTATACACACACACACACTTATACACACACACACACTTATACATATACACACACACACTTATACACACACACACACAAACACACACACACACTTATACACACACACACTTATACACACACACACAAACTTATATACATATACACACACACACTTATACACACACACACACTTATACACACACACACACTTATATACATGTACACACACTTATATACACACACACTTATACATATACACACACACACACACTTATATACATATACACACACACACTTATACACACACACACACACACACTTATATACATATACACACACACACTTATACACACACACACACACTTATACACACACACACTTATACACACACACACACACACACACACTTATATACACACACACACACTCATATACACACACACACTTATACACACACACACACACTTATACACACACACTTACATACATATACACACACACACTTATACACACACACACACACACACTTATACACACACACACTTATACACACACACACACTTATACACACTTATATACATATACCCACACACACTTATACACACACACACTTATACACACACACACTTATACACACACACACACTTATATACACACACACACTTATATACACACACACACACTTATACATATACACACACACACACTTATACACACACACACTTATACACACACACACTTATATACATATACACACACACTTATACACACACACACACACTTATACACACACACACTTATACACACACTTATACACACACACACACTTATATACACACACACTCATATACACACACACTCATATACACACACTTATATACACACACACACACTTATACACACACACACACTTATATACATATACACACACACACTTATACATATACACACACACACACACACTTATATACATATACACACACACACTTATACACACACACACACACACTTGTATACATATACACCCACACACTTATACACACACACACTTATATACATATACACACACACTTATACACACACACTTATATACATATACACACACTTATATACACACACACACACTTATACACACACACACTTATATACATATACACACACACACTTATACATATACACACACACACACACACACACTTATATACATATACACACACACACTTATACACACACACACTTATATACATATACACCCACACACTTATACACACACACACTTATATACATATACACACACACTTATACACACACACTTATATACATATACACACACTTATACACACACACAGACTTATATACATATACACACACTTATACACACACACACTTATATACACACACACACTTATACATATACACACACCTATACACACACACACACACACACACACACTTATACACACACACTTATATACATATACACACACACACACTTATATACATATAAACACACACACTTATATACATATACACACACACACACGGGTGTCTCTCCTGGAAGCCGGTACGTGGCGTGCTGTGTGACTGTTGGTCTCTACAGGCGGAGACTGAAATGCCAGGACTGAAGCTCCAGCAGCAGACGGTGGAGATCCTGGTGGTACAGCCGGTTATACCGTTTGACCTGGCCCGTCAGAACTTCCTGTACATCTCCAGAGGAGCCACGGAGGCCAAGGTGGGCGAGGTCCTCAACCTGAAACTGCACATCAGCACCTTCTCCCAGATGGAGCGGAACATCATTCAGCACGTTTCATATCTTGTGAGTCGTACAAGTTTCTTCTACCTTTCTTTCTAATGGCCGAAAGTATATGGACGCCCTTCCTACATATTATGTTAGACAGATTCTTTGCACATTTGTTGAAGCATGTTGCCAGGTGACCTCCAGAGACAAACTCTGCAGCAGAGCTCAGTCAGGTTATCTGATCTGCAGTCAGTGCTTTAACTATGAAATGAACACAACCAGGTCCAACAGCAGCTCCAGGCCCAACTGTTAAACCACAGACCCCCACAGAGCGGAACCACAGACCCCCACAGAGCGGAACCACAGACCCCCACAGAGCGGGACCACAGAGAGCTACGACGTGCATACAAAGAACTTCTCCTCTGCTGCATCACTTACTTCACTCTTCCGAACTCTAAACATTAAACTTACATTAGTCGTGAAGTATGTGTTCTTGTTTACCTGTAAACGTGCTCCAGTACTCCAGTAAAAGTATCATCACACCAGTAAACAGGCCTTCACATAGAACTACTACTACTACTGCTGAGTAACCCACAGACCTGCCGTCCCAGTAAACCCAGCAGCTCTCAGAGCAGTAGATTCATTTACCCACTACAATAATTTAGTAAATACTTAGCAGAGTACAGAGTACAAAGTAACTAGTTACTCCTAACCTCTGTATTTAATACAGTAGTATACTGAAGTACATATACTGAGTAACTGTAACTAGTTACTCCACACCTCTGTATTTAATACAGTAGTATACTGAAGTACATATACTGAGTAACTGTAACTAATTACTACCCTCCTCTGTATTTAATACAATAATATACTGAAGTACATGTACTGAGTAACTGTAACTAGTTACTCCACACCTCTGTATTTAATACAGTAGTATACTGAAGTACATATACTGAGTAACTGTAACTAGTTACTACCCTCCTCTGTATTTAATACAATAATATACTGAAGTACATGTACTGAGTAACTGTAACTAGTTACTCCACACCTCTGTATTTAATACAGTAGTATACTGAAGTACATATACTGAGTAACTGTAACTAGTTACTACCCTCCTCTGTATTTAATACAATAATATACTGAAGTACATGTACTGAGTAACTGTAACTAGTTACTATCCTCCTCTGTATTTAATACAATAATATACTGAAGTACATGTACTGAGTAACTGTAACTAGTTACTATCCTCCTCTGTATTTAATACAGTAGTATACTGAAGTACATGTACTGAGTAACTGTAACTAGTTACTCCCCACCTCTGTAATTAATACAGTAGTATACTGAAGTACATGTACTGAGTAACTGTAACTAGTTACTATCCTCCTCTGTATTTAATACAGTAGTATACTGAAGTACATGTACTGAGTAACTGTAACTAGTTACTCCACACCTCTGTATTTAATACAGCAGTATACTGAAGTACATGTACTGAGTAACTGTAACTAGTTACTCCACACCTCTGTATTTAATACAGTAATATACTGAAGTACATGTACTGAGTAACTGTAACCAGTTACTATTCTCCTCTGTATTTAATACAGTAGTATACTGAAGTACATGTACTGAGTAACTGTAACTAGTTACTACCCTCCTCTGTATTTAATACAGTAGTATACTGATGTACATGTACTGAGTAACTGTAACTAGTTACTATTCTCCTCGGTATTTAATACAGTAGTATACTGAAGTACATGTACTGAGTAACTGTAACCAGTTACTATTCTCCTCTGTATTTAATACAGTAGTATACTGAAGTACATGTACTGAGTAACTGTAACTAGTTACTACCCTCCTCTGTATTTAATACAGTAGTATACTGATGTACATGTACTGAGTAACTGTAACTAGTTACTATCCTCCTCTGTATTTAATACAGTAGTATACTGAAGTACATGTACTGAGTAACTGTAACCAGTTACTATTCTCCTCTGTATTTAATACAGTAGTATACTGAAGTACATGTACTGAGTAACTGTAACCAGTTACTATCCTCCTCTGTATTTAATACAGTAATATACTGAAGTACATGTACTGAGTAACTGTAACTAGTTACTACCCTCCTCTGTATTTAATACAGTAGTATACTGAAGTACATGTACTGAGTAACTGTAACTAGTTACTACCCTCCTCTGTATTTAATACAGTAGTATACTGATGTACATGTACTGAGTAACTGTAACTAGTTACTATCCTTCTCTGTATTTAATACAGTAGTATACTGAAGTACATGTACTGAGTAACTGTAACCAGTTACTATTCTCCTCTGTATCTAATACAGTAGTATACGGAAGTACATGTACTGAGTAACTGTAACCAGTTACTATCCTCCTCTGTATTTAATACAGTAGTATACTGAAGTACATGTACTGAGTAACGGTAACTAGTTACTATCCTCCTCTGTATTTAATACAGTAGTATACTGAAGTACATGTACTGAGTAACTGTAACCAGTTACTATCCTCCTCTGTATTTAATACAGTAGTATACTGAAGTACATATACTGAGTAACTGTAACCAGTTACTACCCTCCTCTGTATTTAATACAGTAGTATACTGAAGTACATATACTGAGTAACTGTAACTAATTACTACCCTCCTCTGTATTTAATACAGTAATATACTGAAGTACATGTACTGAGTAACTGTAACCAGTTACTATCCTCCTCTGTATTTAATACAGTAGTATACTGAAGTACGTACCTGGTTGTGTACCTCAGTGTGTGTTGTGTGTGTTGTGTATGGAGCTGAGTAGAGTGTGTAGGTGTAGCAGCAGATCAGTGAGATGTAGAGATGGTAACAGGCTGGGATGGTGTCTGTACATGTTACAGTAACTGGGATGTTTGGGGTAAAGCCTATGTTCAGGACTGTGTTCAGGACTGTGTTCAGGACTGTGTTCAGGACTGTGTTTAGTGTCTGTGTTCAGGACTGTGATTAACGACTGTGTTTAACGACTGTGTTTAACGACTGTGTTAAGAACTGTGTTCAGCGTCTGTGTTCAGGACTGTGTTCAGCGTCTGTGTTCAGGACTGTGGTTAGTGTCTGTGTTCAGGACTGTGTTTAGCATCTGTGTTTAGCGTCTGTGTTTAGCGACTGTGTTTAGCGACTGTGTTGGGGACTGTGTTTAGCGTCTGTGTTCAGGACTGTGTTTAGCGACTGTGTTGGGGACTGTGTTCAGGACTGTCTTTAGCGACTATGTTGGGGACTGTGTTCAGGACTGTGTTCAGCGTCTGTGTTCAGGACTGTGTTCAGGAATGTGTTTAATGTCTGTGTTCAGGACTGTGTTTAGCATCTGTGTTCAGGACTGTTTAGCAACTGTGTTCAGGACTGTGTTGGGGACTGTTTAGCATCTGTGTTCAGGACTGTGTTTAGCGTCTGTGTTCAGGACTGTGTTTAGCTACTGTGTTCAGGACTGTGTTTAGCTACTGTGTTCAGGACTGTGTTTAGCAACTGTGTTCAGGACTGTGTTTAGCGTCTGTTCAGGACTGTGTTCAGCGACTGTGTTTAGCGTCTGTTCAGGACTATGTTCAGCGACTGTGTTTAGCGACTGTGTTCAGGACTGTGTTGGGGACTGTGTTTAGCGACTTTGTTCAGGACTGTGTTGGGGACTGTGTTTAGTGTCTGTGTTCAGGACTGTGTTCAGGACTGTGTTGGGGACTGTGTTCAGGACTGTGTTTAGCGACTATGTTGGGGACTGTGTTCAGGTCTGTGTTTAGCGACTATGTTGGGGACTGTGTTGGGGACTGTGTTTAGCGACTGTGTTTAGCGACTGTGTTGGGGACTGTGTTTAGCGTCTGTGTTCAGGACTGTGTTTAGCGACTGTGTTGGGGACTGTGTTCAGGACTGTCTTTAGCGACTATGTTGGGGACTGTGTTCAGGACTGTGTTTAGCGCCTATGTTGGGGACTGTGTTCAGGACTGTGTTTCGCGACCATGTTGGGGACTTTGTTGCGGACTGTGTTTAGCGACTGTGCTCAGGACTGTGTTGGGGACTGTGTTCAGCGTCTGTGTTCAGGACTGTGTTGGGGACTGTGTTTAGCGACTGTGTTGGGGCCTGTGTTTAGCGACTGTGTTCAGGACTGTGTTCGGGACTGTGTTTAGCGTCTGTGTTCAGGACTGTGGTTAGTGTCTGTGTTCAGGACTGTGTTTAGCGTCTGTGTTTAGCGTCTGTGTTTAACGACTGTGTTTAACGACTGTGTTCAGGACTGTGTTCAGCGACTGTGTTCAGGACTGTGTTCAGGACTGTGTTCAGCGTCTGTGTTCAGCGTCTGTGTTCAGCGTCTGTGTTTAGCGTCTGTGTTTAGCGACTGTGTTTAACGACTGTGTTCAGGACTGTGTTCAGCGTCTGTGTTCAGGACTGTGTTCAGGAATGTGTTTAATGTCTGTGTTCAGGACTGTGTTTAGCATCTGTGTTCAGGACTGTTTAGCAACTGTGTTCAGGACTGTGTTGGGGACTGTTTAGCATCTGTGTTCAGGACTGTGTTTAGCGTCTGTGTTTAGCTACTGTGTTCAGGACTGTGTTTAGCTACTGTGTTCAGGACTGTGTTTAGCAACTGTGTTCAGGACTGTGTTTAGCGTCTGTTCAGGACTGTGTTCAGCGACTGTGTTTAGCGTCTGTTCAGGACTATGTTCAGCGACTGTGTTTAGCGACTGTGTTCAGGACTGTGTTGGGGACTGTGTTCAGGACTGTGTTCGGGACTGTGTTTAGCGTCTGTGTTCAGGACTGTGTTCAGGACTGTGGTTAGTGTCTGTGTTCAGGACTGTGTTTAGCGTCTGTGTTTAGCGTCTGTGTTTAGCGTCTGTGTTTAACGACTGTGTTTAACGACTGTGTTCAGGACTGTGTTCAGCGTCTGTGTTCAGGACTGTGTTCAGGACTGTGTTCAGCGTCTGTGTTCAGCGTCTGTGTTTAGCGTCTGTGTTTAGCGACTGTGTTTAACGACTGTGTTCAGGACTGTGTTCAGGACTGTGTTCAGCGTCTGTGTTCAGGACTGTGTTCAGGAATGTGTTTAATGTCTGTGTTCAGGACTGTTTAGCATCTGTGTTCAGGACTGTTTAGCAACTGTGTTCAGGACTGTGTTGGGGACTGTTTAGCATCTGTGTTCAGGACTGTGTTTAGCGTCTGTGTTCAGGACTGTGTTTAGCTACTGTGTTCAGGACTGTGTTTAGCGTCTGTTCAGGACTGTGTTCAGCGACTGTGTTTAGCGTCTGTTCAGGACTATGTTCAGCGACTGTGTTTAGCGACTGTGTTCAGGACTGTGTTGAGGACTGTGTTCAGGACTGTGTTGGGGACTGTGTTCAGGACTGTGTTTAGCGACTATGTTGGGGACTGTGTTGGGGACTGCGTTTAGCGACTGTGTTCAGAACTGTGTTTAGCGACTGTGTTTAGCGACTGTGTTGGGGACTGTGTTCAGGACTGTGTTCAGGACTGTGTTTAGCGACTGTGTTGGGGACTGTGTTTAGCGTCTGTGTTCAGGACTGTGTTTAGCGACTGTGTTGGGGACTGTGTTCAGGACTGTCTTTAGCGACTATGTTGGGGACTGTGTTCAGGACTGTGTTTAGCGCCTATGTTGGGGACTGTGTTCAGGACTGTGTTTCGCGACCATGTTGGGGACTTTGTTGGGGACTGTGTTCAGCGTCAGTGTTCAGGACTGTGTTCAGGACTGTGTTGGGGACTGTGTTTAGCGACTGTGTTGGGGACTGTGTTTAGCGACTGTGTTCAGGACTGTGTTTGGGACTGTGTTTAGCGTCTGTGTTCAGGACTGTGTTTAGCGACTGTGTTCAGGACTGTGTTTAGCGACTGTGTTCAGGACTGTGTTTAGCGACTGTGTTGGGGACTGTGTTCAGGACTGTTTAGCGTCTGTGTTGGGGACTGTGTTCAGGACTGTCTTTAGCGACTATGTTGGGGACTGTGTTCAGGACTGTGTTTAGCGCCTATGTTGGGGACTGTGTTCAGGACTGTGTTTCGCGACCATGTTGGGGACTTTGTTGGGGACTGTGTTCAGCGTCTGTGTTCAGGACTGTGTTCAGGACTGTGTTGGGGACTGTGTTTAGCGACTGTGTTTAGCGACTGTGTTCAGGACTGTGTTTGGGACTGTGTTTAGCGTCTGTGTTCAGGACTGTGTTTAGCGACTGTGTTCAGGACTGTGTTTAGCGACTGTGTTGGGGACTGTGTTCAGGACTGTTTAGCGTCTGTGTTGGGGACTGTGTTCAGGACTGTGTTTAGCGACTATGTTGGGGACTGTGTTTAGCAACTATGTTGGGGACTGTGTTCAGTGTCTGTGTTTAGCGACTATGTTGGGGACTGTGTTGGGGACTGCGTTTAGCGACTGTGTTCAGAACTGTGTTTAGCGACTGTGTTGGGGACTGTGTTCAGGACTGTGTTCAGGACTGTGTTTAGCGACTGTGTTGGGGACTGTGTTTAGCGTCTGTGTTCAGGACTGTGTTTAGCGACTGTGTTGGGGACTGTGTTCAGGACTGTCTTTAGCGACTATGTTGGGGACTGTGTTCAGGACTGTGTTTAGCGCCTATGTTGGGGACTGTGTTCAGGACTGTGTTTCACGACCATGTTGGGGACTTTGTTGGGGACTGTGTTCAGCGTCTGTGTTCAGGACTGTGTTCAGGACTGTGTTGGGGACTGTGTTTAGCGACTGTGTTCAGGACTGTGTTTAGCGACTGTGTTCAGGACTGTGTTTGGGACTGTGTTTAGCGTCTGTGTTCAGGACTGTGTTTAGCGACTGTGTTGGGGACTGTGTTCAGGACTGTCTTTAGCGACTATGTTGGGGACTGTTTTTAGGACTGTGTTTAGCGACTATGTTGGGGACTGTGTTCAGGACTGTGTTTAGCGACTGTGTTCAGGACTGTGTTGGGGCCTGTGTTTAGCGACTGTGCTCAGGACTGTGTTGGGGACTGTGTTCAGCGTCTGTGTTGGGGACTGTGTTCAGTGTCTGTGTTCAGTGTCTGTGTTTAGCGACTGTGTTCAGGACTGTGTTTAGCGACTGTGTTGGGGACTGTGTTTAGCGACTGTGTTGGGGACTGTGTTCAGGACTGAGTTTAGCGACTGTGTTGGGGACTGTGTTGGGGACTGTGTTTAGCGACTGTGTTGGGGACTGTGTTCAGGTCTGTGTTCAGTGTCTGTGTTGGGGACTGTGTTCACGACTGTGTTTAGCGACTATGTTGGGGACTAAGTTGGGGACTTGCGTTTAGCGACTGTTGGGGACTGTGTTCAGAACTGTGTTTAGCGACTGTGTTGGGGACTGTGTTCAGGACTGTGTTCAGGACTATGTTTAGTGACTATTTTTAGCGACTGTGTTCATGACTGTGTTTAGCGACTGTGTTGGGGACTGTGTTCAGGACTGTGTTTAGCGTCTGTGTTGGGGACTGTGTTCAGGACTGTGTTTAGCGACTATGTTGGGGACTGTGTTCAGGACTGTGTTTCGCGACCATGTTGGGGACTTTGTTGGGGACTGTGTTCAGCGTCTGTGTTCAGGACTGTGTTCAGGACTGTGTTGGGGACTGTGTTTAGCGACTGTGTTTAGCGACTGTGTTCAGGACTGTGTTTGGGACTGTGTTTAGCGTCTGTGTTCAGGACTGTGTTTAGCGACTGTGTTCAGGACTGTGTTTAGCGACTGTGTTGGGGACTGTGTTCAGGACTGTTTAGCGTCTGTGTTGGGGACTGTGTTCAGGACTGTGTTTAGCGACTATGTTGGGGACTGTGTTTAGCAACTATGTTGGGGACTGTGTTCAGTGTCTGTGTTTAGCGACTATGTTGGGGACTGTGTTGGGGACTGCGTTTAGCGACTGTGTTCAGAACTGTGTTTAGCGACTGTGTTGGGGACTGTGTTCAGGACTGTGTTCAGGACTGTGTTTAGCGACTGTGTTGGGGACTGTGTTTAGCGTCTGTGTTCAGGACTGTGTTTAGCGACTGTGTTGGGGACTGTGTTCAGGACTGTCTTTAGCGACTATGTTGGGGACTGTGTTCAGGACTGTGTTTAGCGCCTATGTTGGGGACTGTGTTCAGGACTGTGTTTCACGACCATGTTGGGGACTTTGTTGGGGACTGTGTTCAGCGTCTGTGTTCAGGACTGTGTTCAGGACTGTGTTGGGGACTGTGTTTAGCGACTGTGTTCAGGACTGTGTTTAGCGACTGTGTTCAGGACTGTGTTTGGGACTGTGTTTAGCGTCTGTGTTCAGGACTGTGTTTAGCGACTGTGTTGGGGACTGTGTTCAGGACTGTCTTTAGCGACTATGTTGGGGACTGTGTTTAGGACTGTGTTTAGCGACTATGTTGGGGACTGTGTTCAGGACTGTGTTTAGCGACTGTGTTCAGGACTGTGTTGGGGCCTGTGTTTAGCGACTGTGCTCAGGACTGTGTTGGGGACTGTGTTCAGCGTCTGTGTTGGGGACTGTGTTCAGTGTCTGTGTTCAGTGTCTGTGTTTAGCGACTGTGTTCAGGACTGTGTTTAGCGACTGTGTTGGGGACTGTGTTTAGCGACTGTGTTGGGGACTGTGTTCAGGACTGAGTTTAGCGACTGTGTTGGGGACTGTGTTGGGGACTGTGTTTAGCGACTGTGTTGGGGACTGTGTTCAGGTCTGTGTTCAGTGTCTGTGTTGGGGACTGTGTTCACGACTGTGTTTAGCGACTATGTTGGGGACTAAGTTGGGGACTGCGTTTAGCGACTGTTGGGGACTGTGTTCAGAACTGTGTTTAGCGACTGTGTTGGGGACTGTGTTCAGGACTGTGTTCAGGACTATGTTTAGTGACTATTTTTAGCGACTGTGTTCATGACTGTGTTTAGCGACTGTGTTGGGGACTGTGTTCAGGACTGTGTTTAGCGTCTGTGTTGGGGACTGTGTTCAGGACTGTGTTTAGCGACTATGTTGGGGACTAAGTTGGGGACTGCGTTTAGCGACTGTTGGGGACTGTGTTCAGAACTGTGTTTAGCGACTGTGTTGGGGACTGTGTTCAGGACTGTGTTTAGCGACTGTGTTTAGCGACTGTGTTGGGGACTGTATTCAGGACTGTCTTTAGCGACTATATTGGGGACTGTGTTCAGGACTGTGTTTAGCGACTATGTTGGGGACTGTGTTCAGGACTGTGTTTCGTGACCATGTTGGGGAATTTGTTGGGGACTGTGTTTAGCGACTGTGCTCAGGACTGTGTTGGGGACTGTGTTCAGCGTCTGTGTTCAGGACTGTGTTGGGGACTGTGTTTAGCGACTGTGTTGGGGACTGTGTTTAGCGACTGTGTTCAGGACTGTGTTCGGGACTGTGTTTAGCGTCTGTGTTCAGGACTGTGTTTAGCGACTGTGTTGGGGACTGTGTTTAGCGACTGTGTTGGGGACTGTGTTCAGGACTGTTTAGCGACTGTGTTGGGGACTGTGTTCAGGACAGTGTTTAGCGACTGTGTTCAGGACTGTGTTCAGGACTGTGTTTAGCGACTGTGTTGGGGACTGTGTTCAGAACTGTGTTTAGTGACTGTGTTCAGTACTGTGTTGGGGACTGTGTTCAGGTCTGTGTTCGGGACTGTGTTCAGGACTGTGTTCAGTGTCTGTGTTCAGTTAGTGATGGGGGAGTTCTGGAGGTCTTGCGATGCTGGCGTGGTCTAGTAAGGCAGTGAAGGTGTTGATGGTGCTGATGTCCGTTCTTCACTTTCACTCATTCAGAAACTCTCTGTTCTTCTCAGGTCAT
>CM038728.1:429796-454796 GCA_021613375.1 Megaleporinus macrocephalus
CACACACACACACACACACAAATACACACTCACACACTCTCTCTTACACACACACACACACACTCTCACACACACCCTCACACACACACACAAATACACACCCACACACACAAATACACACTCACACACACTCACACACACACACACAAATACACACTCACACACTCTCTCTCACACACTCTCACACACAAATACACACTCACACACAAATACACACTCACACACACACAAATACTCACACATACACTCACATACACAAATACACACACATGCACACACACTCTCTCACACTCACACACACACTCTCTCTCACACACACACACACACACACACAAATACACACTCACACACTCTCTCTTACACACTCACACACACCCTCACACAAACACACACAAATACACACTCACATACACACACAAATACACACACTCTCTCACACACACACAAATACACACTCTCTCACACAAATACACACTTACACACTCTCTCACACACAAATACACACTCTCACACACACACACACTCTCTCACACACACACACACACAAATACACACACACACACACACTTTCAGAGACAGAACAAAGAAAAACAGTCTAGTAAGGTCAGTGTGTCTGATGAGGTCAGTGAATCTAGTGAGGTCAGTGTGTCTGATGAGGTCAGTAAATCTAGTGAGGTCAGTAAGTCTGATAAGGTCAGTGAGTCTGATGAGGTCAGTCTAGTGAGGTCAGCGAGTCTAGTGAGGTCAGTGTGTCTGATGAGGTCAGTAAATCTAGTGAGGTCAGTGAGTCTGATAAGGTCAGTGAGTCTGATGAGGTCAGTCTAGTGAGGTCAGTGAGTCTGATGAGGTCAGTCTAGGGAGGTCAGTGAATCTGATGAGGTCGGTCTAGTGAGGTCAGCGAGTTTGATGAGGTCAGTGAGTCTGTTGAGATCAGTCTAGTGAGGTCAGTGAGTCTGTTGAGGTCAGTCTAGTGAGGTCAGTGAGTCTAATGAGGTCTGTCAAGTGAGGTCAGTGAGTCTGAGGTCAGACTAGTGAGGTCAGTGAGTCTAGTGAGGTCAGAGTGTCTGATGAGGTCAGTGAATCTAGTGAGGTCAGTGAGTCTCATGAGGTTGGTGAGTCTAATGAGGTCAGTGAGTCTGATAAGGTCAGTGAGTCTCATGAGGTCAGTCTAATGAGGTCAGTGAGTCTGATGAGGTCAGCGAGTCTGATGAGGTCAGTCTAGTGAGGTCAGTGTGTCTGATGAGGTCAGTGAGTCTAGTAAGGTCAGTGTGTCTGATGAGGTCAGTGAATCTAGTAAGGTCAGTGTGTCTGATGAGGTCAGTAAATCTAGTGAGGTCAGTGAGTCTTATGGGGTTGGTGAGTCTAGTAAGGTCAGTGTGTCTGATGAGGTCAGTGAATCTAGTGAGGTCAGTGTGTCTGATGAGGTCAGTAAATCTAGTTAGGTCAGTGAGTCTGATAAGGTCAATGAGTCTGATGAGGCCAGTCTAGTGAGGTCAGTGAGTCTGATGAGGTCAGTCTAGGGACGTCAGTGAATCTGATGAGGTCAGTCTAGTGAGGTCAGCGAGTCTGATGAGGTCAGTCTAGTGAGGTCAGTGAGTCTGTTGAGGTCAGTCTAGTGAGGTCAGTGAGTCTGTTGAGGTCAGTCTAGTGAGGTCAGTGAGTCTGATGAGGTCAGTCTAGTGAGGTCAGTGTGTCTGATGAGGTCAGTGTGTCTGATGAGGTCAGTCTAGTGAGGTCAGTGTGTCTGATGAGGTCAGTGAGTCTAGTAAGGTCAGTGTGTCTGATGAGGTCAGTGAATCTGGTAAGGTCAGTGTGTCTGATGAGGTCAGTAAATCTAGTGAGGTCAGTGAGTCTTATGAGGTTGGTGAGTCTAGTAAGGTCAGTGTGTCTGATGAGGTCAGTGAATCTAGTGAGGTCAGTGTGTCTGATGAGGTCAGTAAATCTAGTTAGGTCAGTGAGTCTGATAAGGTCAGTGAGTCTGATGAGGTCAGTCTAGTGAGGTCAGTGAGTCTGATGAGGTCAGTCTAGGGAGGTCAGTGAATTTGATGAGGTCAGTCTAGTGAGGTCAGCGAGTCTGATGAGGTCAGTGAGTCTGTTGAGGTCAGTCTAGTGAGGTCAGTGAGTCTGTTGAGGTCAGTCAAGTGAGGTCAGTGAGTCTGATGAGGTCAGTCTAGTGAGGTCAGTGAGTCTGTTGAGGTCAGTCTAGTGAGGTCAGTGAGTGTTGAGGTCAGTCAAGTGAGGTCAGTGAGTGTTGAGGTCAGTCAAGTGAGGTCAGTGAGTCTGATGAGGTCAGTCTAGTGAGGTCAGTGTGTCTGTTGAGGTCAGTCTAGTGAGGTCAGTGAGTCTGTTGAGGTCAGTCAAGTGAGGTCAGTGAGTCTGATGAGGTCAGTCTAGTGAGGTCAGTGAGTCTGATGAGGTCAGTGTGTCTGATGAGGTCAGTGTGTCTGATGAGGTCAGTAAATCTAGTGAGGTCAGTGAGTCTCATGAGGTCAGTGAGGTCAGTGAGTCTCATGAGGTCAGTGAGGTCAGTGAGTCTGGTGAGGTCAGCGAGTCTGATGAGGTCAGTGAGTCTGATGTGTAAATCTGACCGTTGGTGTGTTTCAGCTCACAGTCGGACCGGTAGATGGTCAGGTGTTGGACACTGTTTCTCCGGGCAGCAGTTTTCACTTCCAGGTTAGAGGTGATCCAGGGGCAAAGGTTAGTCTGGTTGCCGTGGACAACGCTGTTTTCCTGCTGAACAAGGGAGGACTGACGCAGAGGAAGGTAACGACATTCATCTAAACTGCTGACATCATACCTAACTGGCCAATCAGAGTCCTCCTCCTTGTCTTCTGCTGTGGGCTGAACGAGCCCGGGCTTGAGCTGATCAGCTATGATATTTAACTTCCTCAGTGATTGGTTCTTTTAGCCAGCCTGTTAAGCTCCTCCCCCTCCTCAGAGATGATTCTCCTGGTGACCTCATGTCCTGAATAACTTCTGTGTGTCTCAGATCTGGGACACGGTGGGTCGCTCTGATAGGAGCTCCTCGTCAGGCGGAGCTCAGACCAGTTTGAGAATGTTCCAAAACGCAGGACTGAGCTTCCGGTCCAGCTACGGAGCTGCAACGTCCGACATCACGTGTAGGTTTAATAATAATAATATTTAATAATATCAACTAATAACATCCTGTTTCTCCACCTTCCAACTTCCAACCCTGCGCTAGCTCAACGACCCTCCCAGCCATTAGTTACTAAACAGAGCGGAACATGTAGATTCATCCAAGAATCAACTGAATATAATCAGTTTTCAGTATTTAATGTTCAGTATTTAATGTTCAGTATTTAGTATTTAATGTACAGTATTTAATGTTCAGTATTTAATGTTCAGTATTCAGTATTTAATGTTCAGGATTTACAATTTAATGTTCAATATTTAGTATTTAATGTTCAGTATTCAGTATTTAATGTTCAGAATTTAGTATTTAATGTTCAGTATTCAGTATTTAATGTTCAGTATTCAGTATTTAATGTTCAGTATTCAGTATTTAATGTTCAGAATTTATAATTTACTGTTCAGTATTTAGTATTTAATGTTCAGTGTTTAGTATTTAATGTTCAGTATTCAGTATTTAATGTTCAGTATTTAGTATTTAATGTTCAATATTCAGTATTTATTATTTAATGTTCAGTATTTAGTATTTAATGTTCAGTATTTAGTATTTAATGTTCAGTATTTAATGTTCAGTATTTAGTATTTAATGTTCAGTATTTAGTATTTAATGTTCAGTTTTCAGTATTTAATGTTCAGTATTCAGTATTTAATGTTCAGAATTTATAATTTAATGTTCAGTATTTAGTATTTAATGTTCAGTATTCAGTATTTAATGTTCAGAATTTATAATTTAATGTTCAGTATTTAGTATTTAATGTTCAATATTCAGTATTTAATGTTCAGTATTTAATGTTCAGAATTTATCATTTAATGTTCAGTATTTAGTATTTAATGTTCAATATTCAGTATTTAATGTTCAGAATTTATAATTGAATGTTCTGTATTTAGTATTTAATGTTCAGTATTTAGTATTTAATGTTCAATATTCAGTATTTAATGTTCAGTATTTAGTATTTAATGTTCAGTATTTAGTATTTAATGTTCAATATTCAGTATTTAATGTTCAGTATTTAGTATTTAATGTTCAATATTCAGTATTTAATGTTCAGAATTTATAATTGAATGTTCTGTATTTAGTATTTAATGTTCAGTATTTAGTATTTAATGTTCAATATTCAGTATTTAGTATTTAATGTTCAGAATTTATCATTTAATGTTCAGTATTCAGTATTTAATGTTCAGTATTCAGTATTTAATGTTCAGAATTTATCATTTAATGTTCAGTATTTAGTATTTAATGTTCAATATTCAGTATTTAATGTTCAGTATTTAGTATTTAATGTTCAGTATTCAGCTGCATCAAACTACCTGATAACTGAAGACCTGAAGAAAAAGTAGTAAACTGTGTAGAGCTGCTCGCTGTGTTAAAACTCACTCCTGTCTCTGAAGTGCTGAGATGTTCAGTGTCTGATTCAGTAGTCAGGACGTCAGTAGCTACAGCAGTACGTTAAGCTTTGTGGTTTAATCAGAAAGGCGAGTACACTCTATTGTGTTTTTCTGTTAACGGGTCAGCTGTTACCTGATGTGCTAATTAGCGGCGCAGCCGGAACCGTGTAGTGACTGGTGATGTAAGCTCTGCAGTCTGTGTTAGTTATTTATGAATGCTTACATCATCACAGATCATAACACGACACATCAGGAGTGATTCCTCCCCACTTTCATTTTTAGAGCTCAAGAAACGGACAGAACTGTGAACTCGAGTCAGTTTGGAGGCGGAGCCTCGTTTTCAAAGACCACCTTCAGTTCTATCAGCTTCTCTGCTGATTTGGTGGATCTGCAGTTGCAGAGGATGTAGTTTGACGTGATCATGTGATGCATTACTGATACTTTGATTGGGTTTTAACTGGAGCTTGTTTCTCAAGTTGGAGATCTCTGCCACAGCTGAGTTTCAAGTGAGTTGCAGGTGCTTCACCGTCTGCAACTGAAGTGCAGTTTAGTTTCGTGCAGATTGCTGCAGCTGCTAAAGCCGGCCCTGCAGATCTCCGTTTAGTGACGTACTATACGTGTGATGTCTCTCGTTTAGGGTCTTCGTTTCCCACTCAGACCAGGAGGAAACGATCGGCAACCCAAATGAAACTGCGAGCCGAGCTTGGTAAGTACCTGTCGTAGTTTAATTAAGACTGGGCTGCTGGTTGATGGTAGACGGAGCTGATATTCTCTTTCCACTGAGAGGATTCATTTAGGTTTTTCTTTCAATTTTGTTTATTTGACCACTTGGGGGCGCTGATGGTTTCTGAAGGCTGGTTCTAAGGTTCTATGAAGGGGGGTGGTTGGCGCAGAAGTCAACAGTATTTTGACCGGATTGTTTGTGTCGTGTGAATGCGGGTACTAGCGGGAAGTTTAAACACTAGGGGGCGATGTTTGTTTGTTCAGTGTTGTTGCTGGAGTATGGACTATCTGCTCAAGCCACCTTAAGAAAGACAGGAAATGGATTGGTATATCTAAAGTTTAAAGGTATGGACTTTGTGATGCGGAACTTGTGCTACTAACGAACGAGTCAAATGCCGCTACCGCCAACCTACCTTCTCATCATGCAACCTGTCACTACAGTCTGATCATAAACAGTACCTGTTGACCAGTACCTGTTGACCAGTACCTGTTGACCAGTACCCGTTGACCAGTAGTACGTGAGCTGGTCAGAAGTGATGTAGGCCTGTAGCTAGACCAGTGACTGTGTCTTCAGATTGACGCCTCAGTGTAGGCGTTAGGGTTAAGGTTAGGGCTAAGGGTTAGGTTAGGGTTAGGGTTAGGTTAAGGTTAGGTAAGGTTAGGGTTAGGGTTATGTGTGGGTTAGGGTTAGGATCCAATGTGGAATAATTGGAATGTTGTGGGATTAGGGTTAAGGTTAGGGTTAAGGTTAGGGTTAAAGTTAGGGTTAAGGTTAAGGTTAGCGTTAAGGTTAAGGTTAAGGTTAGGGTTAAGGTTAGGTTTAGGGTTAAGGTTAAGGTTAGGGTTAAGGTTAGGGTTAAGGTTAGGGTTAAAGGTTAAGGTTAAAGGTTAAGGTTAGGGTTAAGGTTAGGGTTAAGGTTAGGTTTAGGGTTAAGGTTAGGGTTAAGGTTAGGGTTAAGGTTAGGGTTAAGGTTAGGTTTAGGGTTAAGGTTAGGGTTAAGGTTAGGGTTAAGGTTAGGGTTAAAGGTTACTTTCGTACAAAAACCCAGTATTCTGAATTTTCTTTCGGAAAGATACCAAGCTTCTACCGCTTTGGTTCCCCTTTTGGGGTTGTACAACATCAGCGGATAACACTCCTCACCTTGGTTGGTAGATGATGAGCTATATCAGGCTTCTACTGACGTGCTCGCCCCATCTGACCTGGTTTTGCCTTTGGGGATTTAGTCATATTTGTAGTAAGTGTTTTCCCTCATGGTGGAGTTTTTTAACTCCTTGGTTTTTTGGTCACAGTTTTGTTTGGGAATTCGTGAACTTTCTGGCGCAAAAAACCAGAAGTCTCTAGCTATTACCGTTTCCGAGATATTAATGTTTAAGGCTAAAAACATGTGCCCCATTGCATTATAGGCGAGGATAGGATTTTGAATAAATTTGCATAATTTAAGAGGAATCGTGTTAGGGTTTATTTTTCCTAAAAAGGAGGTTTGTAAGTTCCAAATAATGTGTTGGTAGGGTTGATGTGTTAAAACTCTTACTTTAGGGCCTTTATTTGGTTAATATTAGTTAATAACAGTGTTATAAAGGTGATTTTGGAGTTCTTTTAGCTGTCTACCATGAGTCTGTTCTCTATCCGTTTTGGTAGGGGTGTGATCCATTGTGGCTTGTTTTCCATGTACTGGTTTCCTTGTGGGATTCCTTGCCTTATTCATTCTCCTGAATGAATATCGTCCTCTTGATTGGGCATTGCTCTGTCACTGGACGTTTTCCTGTTGGGATAGGGGGCCGGGTCTTGTGGCTCATGGTCCCCTATCACAGAACACACTTTGTGGGGGTGGGGGGGAAAGGTTTTCTGGGTTAGGGTTAGGGTTAGGGGTCTATTTAGGGTTAGGTTAAGGTTAGGGTTAGGTTAAGGTTGGTGTTAGCTTACAGTTAAGGTTGGGGTTAGGTTAAGATTAGGGTTAGGTTAAGGTTAGGGTTAAGATAAGGGTTGAGGTTAGGGTTAGGTTAGGGTAGGGTTAAGTTAAGGTTAGGGTTAGGTTAAGGTTAGGGTTAGGGTTAGGGTAAGGTTAGGGTTAGGTTAAGTTTTAGGGTTAGGTTAAGGTTAGGGTTAGGTTAAGTTTTAGGGTTAGGTTAAGGTTAGGGTTAGGGTTAGGTTAAGGTTAGGGTTAGGGTTAGGTTAAGTTTAGGGTTAGGTTAGGTTTAGGGTTAGGTTAAGGTTAGGGTTAAGGTTAGGGTTAGGTTAAGTTTTAGGGTTAGGTTAAGGTTAGGGTTAGGGTAAGATAAGGGTTAGGTTAAGGTTAGGGTTAGGTTAAGATAAGGGTTAGGGTTAGGTTAAGGTTAGGGTTAGGGTTAGGTTAAGTTTTAGGGTTAGGGTTAGGGTTAGGTTAAGTTTTAGGGTTAGGTTAAGGTTAGGGTTAGGGTAAGATAAGGGTTAGGTTAAGGTTAGGGTTAGGTTAAGATAAGGGTTAAGGTTAGGGTTAGGGTTAGGGTTAAAGGTTAAGGTTAGGGTTAAGGTTAGGGTTAAGGTTAGGGTTAAGGTTAAGGTTAAGGTTAAGGTTAGGGTTAAGGTTAGGGTTAAGGTTAGGGTTAAGGTTAGGGTTAAGGTTACGGTTAGGGTTAAGGTTAAGGTTAAGGTTAGGGTTAGGTTAAGGTTGGTGTTAGCTTACAGTTAAGGTTGGGGTTAGGTTAAGGTTAGGGTTAGGTTAAGGTTAGGGTTAGGTTAAGGTTAGGGTTAAGATAAGGGTTGAGGTTAGGTTAAGGTTAGGGTTAGGTTAAGTTTTAGGGTTAGGTTAAGGTTAGGGTTAGGGTTAGGTTAAGGTTAGGGTTAGGGTTAGGTTAAGTTTAGGGTTAGGTTAGGTTTAGGGTTAGGTTAAAGTTAGGGTTAAGGTTAGGGTTAGGTTAAGTTTTAGGGTTAGGTTAAGGTTAGGGTTAGGGTAAGATAAGGGTTAGGTTAAGGTTAGGGTTAGGTTAAGATAAGGGTTAGGGTTAGGTTAAGGTTAGGGTTAGGGTTAGGTTAAGTTTTAGGGTTAGGGTTAGGGTTAGGTTAAGTTTTAGGGTTAGGTTAAGGTTAGGGTTAGGGTAAGATAAGGGTTAGGTTAAGGTTAGGGTTAGGTTAAGATAGGGGTTAGGGTTAGGGTTAGGGTTAAAGGTTAAGGTTAGGGTTAAGGTTAGGGTTAAGGTTAAGGTTAGGGTTAAGGTTAGGGTTAAGGTTAAGGTTAGGGTTAAGGTTACGGTTAGGGTTAGGGTTAAGGTTAAGGTTAAGGTTAGGGTTAAGGTTACGGTTAGGGTTAAGGTTAGGGTCAGGGTTAAGGTTAAGGTTAGGGTTAAGGTTAAGGTTAGGGTTAAGGTTACGGTTAGGGTTAAGGGTTAGGGTTAAGGGTTAAGGTTAGGGTTAGGGTTAAGGTTACGGTTAGGGTTAAGGTTAGGGTTAAGGGTTAAGGTTAGGGTTAAGGTTACGGTTAGGGTTAAGGTTAAGGTTAAGGTTAGGGTTAAGGTTAGGGTTAAGGTTACAGTTAGGGTTAAGGTTAGGGTTAGGGTTAAGGTTAAGGTTAAGGTTAGGGTTAAGGTTAAGGTTAGGGTTAAGGTTACGGTTAGGGTTAAGGTTAGGGTTAAGGTTAGGGTGGGCCGCTGTGGAAGCTGCATTTGAAGGGCTATTGCGTGAGAGCGACGCGACTAGTCTGCCACATATTTTGAGTCTATATATATGTGTGTGTATGTGTGTCTGTATATATATATGTATGTGTGTGTATGTGTGTGTATATATATATGTGTGTGTGTATATATTTATATATATATATATATATATATATATATGTGTGTGTATGTGTGTGTATATATATATGTATGTGTGTGTATGTGTGTGTATATATATGTGTGTGTGTGTATATATTTATATATATATATATATAATATATATATATATGTGTGTGTGTGTGACCAGAGAAAAGGTATTCCCAGGATTTGGAGCACCGCTGCTGCTTGGCGGGTATGAAGGAGATTCCTATGCCCTATTCCTGCCACCGGCGTTCCTTCTACATCGCGGAGGACTGGAGTTGTGTGATGGCTTTCCTCCAGTGTTGCTCGCTGTACTGGGGTCAGGTGCTGGGCGACATCACACGGCCACCACCCACCACCGATGAGCCCCTCCTAATGGTTCCCTCGGGCAGGTTTTTGCTCTTTGGTGTACGTGAGCCTGAACGTATTCCCATGCCGGGCAGGGTCCCGGGGGGCTTCAACAGATATATGCATCACATGGCGAGGGAGCTGGAGCGTGGTGAGTGAGTTATTCCCGTCCAGCAAACTGGAACCACAGTCCCACCAGGTTCCTCTGATTAAAGAAATTTAATCAGTTCCACATCTTTAAATTACAGCTCCTGAGTCTGGATCTTCTGGACCTCCTGGACCTCCTGGAGCTCCTGGGTCCCCTGGATTTCCTGTACTTTCTGCAGATCGTGAATTTGCTGTTAGCGGTTTTACACCTCACTTCGGTGTGGGTCAGCCTTTCATGCCCAGACACGATGAGGCTGAGGCTGAGGCTGAGGCTGAGGAAGAGGAAGATTTGTATGACTTGATGAATGATGTTTATCTGCGCACACAGTTCTTTGAGTCGTGGCTGTGGACTGACATCAAACTCCCAGGAGCACCTGATCCAGGTGCCAAAGACGGGTAAGAGTGACTTTTAACTCGACAGCGCTGGAGTCCATTTACAAACCCGTTCCAGAGAAGTAGTGACCAGTTAGACCTGTATAGCAGCAGCAGAACCCAGTATCTGACGTCTGACCGCATGAGCTTGATTGGCTGTTTGTTGTGTAAATATGAGCTCGTTATAAATCTGCTACAGGTTCCGGAACCGTCTGGTCAGGAGCCCGTTTTCCACTGTTTTCCACTTTTATACACCTGTGAGCGCTCATTCCCAGCGACTGATCCAGTTCAGCTCCACAATTCTTGTGCTGGTCTTCAGTATGAGGCCTCCGTCGTCTCTAATGTTTATTATGTTTATTTATAGTTAATTATGTTTATTTATAGTTTATTATGTTTATTTATAGTTTATTGTTATTATACAGTACTTCAGTAGACACTGTTTACACCTGTATTCGCTGATTAGGCAGCCGTGCTGTGTAGCAGGTGCAGAGTGATTCTCAGTGTCGGTCATGTTGAAATAATAATGGACGTCTCTGAAAAAGGCTAGGGTTAGGGTTAGGGTTAGGCTTTAGGGTTTAGGGCTAAGGGTTAGGGTTAAAAGAAAGGTTTGGTTAGGGTTAGGTAAGGTTAGGGTTGGTTAAGGTTAGGGTTAGGTTAAGGTTAGGGCTAGGTAGAATAGGGTTGAATTAAGGTAGGGTTAAGGTTAGGGTTAGGGTTAGGTTCAGGGTTAGGTTAAGGTTAGGGTTAGGTTAAGGTTAGGGTTAGGGTTAGGGTTAAGGTTAGGGTTAAGAGAAAGGTTAAGGTTAGGGTTAGGTAAGGGTAGGGGTAGGATTAGGGTTAGGGTTAGGGTTAAGTTTAGGGTTAGGGTTAAGTTTAGGGTTAGGGTTAGGGTTAGAAGCGTGTCCTGATCCTCCAGCGCTCCACTGAAAACAACCTTAATGGTCTTTCACGTCATTGTCCAACAAAGCAGGACGTCCTTTATTTTCCTTTTTTTTAATAGTTGTCTCATCAAAGAGTTGTTGATTTCAGCTGTGCGCGTTTGTTTATCGAGGCGTTTCTGAGCCGAAGTGATGATGTGACATGTTGATCCAGGTTATTAGAGAAATTCACACATATCTTATGTCGAGTCCTTTACAAACTACGTTCTCTAGTTAGTCCAGCTAGTACGCCCTGGTTTAGTCCAGGACTCCGATTCTGGTCAGTTTGAAGAAGACTGCAGTTACTGAAGGAGAGTAAAAGATGTGGACAGATTAGAACTGGATTAAAATCAGATTAAAATCAGAAATCTCGTAGACAATCACACCAAAAGTGAGTCTAGCTCCAATAGAACAAAACCTACAACCAAACACAGAGTACTACAAACAAGTATACTAGAGTATAGTTAGTGTAACCCAACCAGCTACAGTAATAGAGGTCAGTTTTCCAGTAGAACAAAACATCTGCTGACTGGTTCCAGTAGATTTGTTTCACTGGGGGTCTCTGTGTGTGTTCAGACTCAGCACGCTGCGTGTGGACCACATTCTCCTTGACAGCATCACTGAGTGGGGCATTCTGGGTATCAGCGCCTCACCTGCCACAGGTAAGCGTCTCTATCTCTCAGTACTGCTGGTGCACTGAAACGTTTCAGTCAGTCTCTGTGCTCTACGCTCTGTGATGTCGTACAGTGTGTAAAGATAGTTACTGAAAGTGAGACGGACCCCTGAACTGACTGGACTCTGAGTGAGGTGGTCCGGCAGCGACGCTAACTGACCACAGAAGCAGCTTCTGGTCTTGAGTTACTGTTATTATTGACATTATTATTGATATTATTATTGATATTATTGATATTATTATTGATATTATTGATAATATTATTGATAATATTATTGATATTATTATTGATATTATTATTGATATTATTATTGATAATATTATTGATATTATTATTGATAATATTATTGATATTATTGATATTATTATTGATATTGATATTATTATTGATAATATTATTGATATTATTATTGATAATATTATTGATATCATTGATAATGTTATTGATATTATTGATATTATTATTGATATTATTGATATTATTGTTGATAATATTATTGATATTATTGTTGATAATATTATTGATAATATTATTGATATTATTGATATTATTATTGATATTATTGATATTATTATTGATATTGATATTATTGATAATATTATTGATATTATTGATGCTGTAATAAAGAGCGACCTCGCCGCTCCTTTCCGCTCCTGCAGGTTTCTGTGTAGCCGAGCCGTATAACATCCGAGCATGGAAGCCTTTCTTCGTGGACCTGCGTCTTCCTCGCACCGCCGCCAGACACGAGCATGTGGAGGTGAAGGCTGTGGTGCACAACTACATGAAGGAGGATTTACAGGTCAGCGTCTGACCTCATGCTTTTAAAGTCTATATCAGTTCGGTGGCCAGTCGGAGTGTGTTATGGGAACACAGCCGCAGTCAGAGATATGAAGACATGCTGATAAATTACACTAAACTATTGTTTACATCTCCACTAGCTGGAACTCACCGTCTCACCAGGCAGGTTCTCCTCCTGGGCTCCTCTTACGCCTGGCTGTGGCATCACTGAGATTCAGACTCACTGGGTAGATCTCATCGGCACTGTCCAAACATTTTGTTACATGTTACTTTAGTTAAATATGTTTTATCATGTGCTGAACGTTACTGGACACATTGGAGAAGCTCCAGGGGCTCCTGATTGGTGCGAACATCTCAGTGTTCAGGAGGTTGTGAGTTTAAATCCCAGGAAACTACAGTCGTGCGTAAGAAGGAGCCCTGGAGGAGAAGTCCTGGTGGGACTGAGAGTCTCAGCTGGTGGAGATAATCAGCTCTCGTATCGTTTGAGGTTCTGCTGATTTCCTCGTTCCTCTCGGTATCTGCAGACGTTCGAGCTGTACTGTATGTAGTTTGTGTCCGTGCAGGTGCTGGTGGTCCTGGAGAAGACGGTGGACATGTGCAGTGTGGCGTTTACTGGAGATCATAGACAGCAGGTGACGGTGCGAGCGCGTTCCTCTGTGGTGCTACTTTATACCGTCATCCCACTCAAAGCAGGAGAGCTCCCCCTGCAGGTCACAGCCGTGGCGCGTTCCTTCTCCGGACAGGACGCCATCAGGAAGCTTCTTCGCGTGGTGGTGAGAGTCTGTCCCACGTGGACACCCATGTCACTCTACTCACTTCATCTGTTCTGTAGCTCCGCCGTACAGACACCGCAGCTTCTCAGACAGGCCGTCCTGCAAGGGTTCTAGTGAAGGTTCTGTTTATGTAGGAATATGTGCATGGTGGAATGGTTCTTCAGATTGATGGAGAACATGTAAAAACAAGGTTCTCCAGGTTCAGACTGCTCTGTGCTGCAGTAGTGGACTGTGGTCAGTGATGTTCTAGCAGTGTTGTCTTCTGAGAGTGCTGGAGGAGGTGAGGGGCATGTTTACAGCAGAGCTTCTCTTTACAGGGTCTCTCAGCTGATTGGCTGTCTCTACTCTGTGTGTGTGTTGGTGCAGGTGGAAGGAATTCAGAAGATGGACGTGAGGAGTTTCGTGTTGGACCCTGCTGATAAAGGAGGCAGCGGTGAGTTTACTCTCTGAAGAGGAGACGGTGCAGCTGGTCTGGGAGGATCTGAGGATCAGCAGCTTTAGCTCCTCAGTAAACCCAGCGAGGAGAAGATCATCTCACTGTTAAGAGTTTGGGACGGAACCGTGATGTTCAGACTGAATTTGAGATTAAAGGCTTCGTTCACATCTACAGAGCGTACAGTGGTGCTGATGGAACCGGATGCCAGAGCTACTCAGAGCGACTCAGATTGACACAGATTGACACAGATTGACTCAGAGCGACTCAGATTGACACAGATTGACACAGATTGACTCAGAGCGACTCAGATTGACACAGAGCGACTCAGAGCGACTCAGAGCGACTCAGATTGACACAGAGCGACTCAGATTGACACAGAGCGACTCAGATTGACACAGAGCGACTCAGATTGACACAGAGCTACTCAGAGCGACTCAGATTGACTCAGATTGACACAGAGAGACTCAGATTGACTCAGATTGACTCAGAGCGACTCAGATTGACTCAGAGCGACTTAGATTGACTCAGAGCGACTCAGAGCGACTCAGATTGACACAGAGCGACTCAGAGCGACTCAGATTGACTCAGAGCGACTCAGATTGACTCAGAGCGACTCAGATTGACTCATAGCGACTCAGAGCGACTCAGATTGACTCAGAGCGACTCAGATTGACTCAGAGCAACTCAGATTGACTCAGATTGACACAGAGCGACACAGAGTGACTCAGATTGACACAGAGCAACTCAGAGCAACTCAGAGCAACTCAGATTGACACAGATTGACACAGAGCGACTCAGATTGACACAGATAGACTCAGAGCGACACAGATAGACTCAGATTGACTCAGAGCAACTCAGATTGAGACAGATTGACACAGATAGACTCAGATTGACTCAGAGCAACTCAGATTGACACAGATTGACACAGATTGACTTAGAGCGACTCAGAGCGACTCAGATTGACACAGATTGACACAGATTGACTCAGAGCGACTCAGAGCGACTCAGAGCAACTCAGATTGACACAGATTGACACAGATTAACTCAGAGCGACTCAGAGCGACACAGATTGACACAGACTGACTCAGAGCGACTCAGATTGACACAGATTGACTCAGAGCGACTCAGATTGACTCAGAGCAACTCAGATTGAGACAGATTGACACAGATAGACTCAGATTGACTCAGAGCAACTCAGATTGACACAGATTGACACAGATTGACTCAGAGCGACTCAGAGCGACTCAGATTGACACAGATTGACACAGATTGACTCAGAGCGACTCAGATTGACTCAGAGCAACTCAGATTGACACAGATTGACACAGATTAACTCAGAGCGACTCAGAGCGACACAGATTGACACAGATTGACTCAGAGCGACTCAGATTGACACAGATTGACTCAGAGCGACTCAGATTGACACAGATTGACACAGAGCGACTCAGATTGACTCAGAGCGACTCAGATTGACACAGATTGACACAGAGCGACTCAGATTGACTCAGAGCGACACAGATAGACTCAGAGCGACTCAGATTGACTCAGAGCGACTCAGATTGACACAGATAGACTCAGAGCGACTCAGATTGACACAGATAGACTCAGAGCGACACAGATTGACACAGATAGACTCAGAGCGACACAGATTGACTCAGATTGACTCAGATTGACTCAGAGCCACTCAGAGCGACTCAGATTGACTCAGAGCGACTCAGATTGACACAGATAGACTCAGAGCGACACAGATAGACTCAGATTGACTCAGAGCGACTCAGATTGACACAGATAGACTCAGAGCGACACAGATAGACTCAGATTGACTCAGAGCAACGCAGATTGACACAGATTGACACAGATTGACTCAGAGCGACTCAGAGCGACTCAGATTGACACAGAGCGACTCAGATTGACTCAGAGCGACTCAGATTGACACAGATAGACTCAGAGCGACACAGATAGACTCAGATTGACACAGATAGACTCAGAGCGACACAGATAGACTCAGATTGACACAGATTGACACAGATTGACTCAGAGCGACTCAGATTGACACAGATTGACTCAGAGCGACTCATATTGACACAGATTGACACAGAGCGACTCAGATTGACTCAGAGCGACTCAGATTGACACAGATTGACACAGAGCGACTCAGATTGACTCAGAGCGACTCAGATTGACACAGATAGACTCAGAACGACTCAGATTGACTCAGAGCGACTCAGATTGACACAGATAGACTCAGAGCGACTCAGATTGACACAGATAGACTCAGATTGACACAGATAGACTCAGAGCGACACAGATTGACTCAGAGCGACAGTCAGTGAAGTTCCTATTTTCCTTGGTTTTAAATGGAAAGTATGATGAACAGGTGTCTACAAACTTTTGGACAGGTAGGGCTGGTAGGTTAGTTGAGTGTAGTTTGTCGTTTCAACCAGAACAGCGTTCCCCCAGAACCGTATACACACTGAACATCACACAGACTACACAACGTAACACAACTAAACACTACAAAAAGTGCTACACAAGACCAGCATGCAGAGATGTGTGTAACAGAGTTGTGTGTAACAGAGATGTGTGTAGAGAAGTTGTGTGTAACAGAGTTGTGTGTAAAGTTGTGTGTAACAGAGTTGTGTGTAAAGTTGTGTGTAACAGAGATGTGTGTAGAGAAGTTGTGTGTAACAGAGTTGTGTGTAACAGATGTGTGTAGAGAAGTTGTGTTTAACAGAGTTGCGTGTAACAAAGTTGTGTGTAGAGAAGTTGTGTGTAACAGAGTTGTGTGTAGAGAAGTTGTGTGTAACAGAGATGTGTGTAGAGAAGTTGTGTGTAACAGAGTTGTGTGTAACAGAGATGTGTGTAGAGATGTTGTGTGTAACAGAGTTGTGTGTAACAGAGATGTGTGTAGAGATGTTGTGTGTAACAGAGTTGTGTGTAACAGAGATGTGTGTAGAGAAGTTGTGTGTAACAGAGTTGTGTGTAGAGAAGTTGTGTGTAGCAGAGTTGTGTGTAGAGAAGTTGTGTGTAACAGAGTTGTGTGTAACAGAGATGTGTGTAGAGAAGTTGTGTGTAACAGAGTTGTGTGTAACAGAGATGTGTGTAGAGATGTTGTGTGTAACAGAGTTGTGTGTAACAGAGATGTGTGTAGAGAAGTTGTGTGTAACAGAGTTGTGTGTAGAGAAGTTGTGTGTAGCAGAGTTGTGTGTAGAGAAGTTGTGTGTAACAGAGTTGTGTGTAACAGAGATGTGTAGAGAAGTTGTGTGTAACAGAGTTGTGTGTAACAGAGTTGTGTGTAGAGAAGTTGGTGTTACTGCTGTCTTCCAACCAATCAGCAGCTCGTCAACCTGTGTGTATATGTGTGTGTGTGATTTATCTGTGTGTGTGTGTGTGTGTGTGATTTATCTGTATGTGTGTGTGTGTGATTTATCTGTGTGTGATTTATCTGTATGTGTGTGTGATTTATCTGTGTGTGTGACTTATCTGTGTGTGTGTGTGTGATTTATCTGTGTGAATGTGTGATTTATCTGTGTGTGTGACATCTGTGTGTGTGTGTGTGTGATTTATCTGTGTGTATGTGTGATTTATCTGTATGTGTGTGTGATTTATCTGTGTGTGTGACTTATCTGTGTGTGTGTGTGTGTGTGTGTGATTTATCTGTATGTGTGTGTGATTTATCTGTGTGTGTGACTTATCTGTGTGTGTGTGTGTGTGTGTGTGATTTATCTGTATGTGTGTGTGATTTATCTGTGTGTGTGTGTGTGTGTGTGATTTATCTTTGTGTATGTGTGATTTATCTGTGTGTATGTGTGATTTATCTGTGTGTATGTGTGTGTGATTTATCTGTATGTGTGTGTGTGTGTGTGTGATTTATCTTTGTGTGTGATTTATGTGTGTGTGTGTTATTTATCTGTGTGTGTGATTTATGTGTGTGTGATTTATCTGTGTGTGTGTGTGTGTGTGTGTGTGTATGTGTGTGTGATTTATCTGTGTGTATGTGTGATTTATCTGTGTGTATGTGTGTGTGATTTATCTGTATGTGTGTGTGTGTGTGTGTGATTTATCTTTGTGTGTGATTTATGTGTGTGTGTGTTATTTATCTGTGTGTGTGATTTATGTGTGTGTGTGATTTATCTGGGTGTGTGTGTGTGTGTGTGTGTGTGTGTGTGTATGTTTGATTCCACAGATGGGAAGCAGCTGATTAACGTACCGAAAGTCAAACTGCTCTCTGTGGTTCCGAATTCACTTCCGGAAACGTTTATCAACATTCGAGGTGAACTTTACGAGGTGGCCCAGTTCCTTCAGCAGCAAATCTTGATTTATCTTAATGAAGTACTGAGCAGTCAATACTTAATACTGATTAATATTTAATAATAAAGTGTAAAAGCTCTACTTACTCTATTAATACTGATTAATATTTAATAATAAAGTGTAAAAGCTCTACTTACTCTATTAATACTGATTAATATTTAATAATAAAGTGTAAAAGCTCTACTTACTTTATTGATACTGATTAATATTTAATAATAAAGTGTAAAAGCACTACTTACTCTATTAATACTGTTTAATATTTAATAATAAAGTGTAAAAGCACTACTTACTCTATTAATACTGATTAATATTTAATAATAAAGTGTAAAAGCACTACTTACTCTATTAATACTGTTTAATATTTAATAATAAAGTGTAAAAGCACTACTTACTCTATTAATACTGATTAATATTTAATAATAAAGTGTAAAAGCACTACTTACTCTATTAATACTGTTTAACATTTAATAATAAAGTGTTTACTGAGTAAATAAAAGCTTCCTGTCTGGATATTATAGCTTATTTTATATAATAATGTACACTAGTGTCCTAAAACTTTTACACTGTACTGTGTTTCTTTGTTTCTTTGTTTCTAATAAGACTCACTGGGTACATTCTGTACTATATCACTATCAGAAACTGAAAATAAGATTTAATACTCTTATCACCTCAGATAACGTTTAACGACAGGTGTGATCAGCACACAGGCAGACTGACTGACCCCCCATCATCTCTGGTCACTTCACGCGCTGTGTTTGTGTTTACAGGTGATTTGTTGTCGGACAGCATTGATAACTCCATTAATAAAGACTCTCTGGCGGCGCTGATCCGGATGCCGGGTGGATGTGTGGAGCAGAACTTGGCCGGCATCACTCTGCCTCTCATAGCCGCACGCTATCTGGATGAGGGAGGACAGTGGGAGAGCGTGGGACTGAGACGCAGAGAGGAGGCGATCGGCTACATCCAGAAAGGTCAGAGCGGTGGACGAGTGGACCACAGCGTCACCGGACGGCTCTACAAGAGAAGTCGTCCACACTGCGAGACAGGAAGTGCATGACACAGCTTTTCACAGTTGCCCAGCAGTCGTCCAGTAACCTTCCAGTAATCGTCCAGTAACCACCCAGCAGTCGTCTAGTAACCTTCCAGTAATCGTCCAGTAACCACCCCGCAGTCGTCCAGTAACCTTACAGTAATCGTCCAGTAACCACCCCGCAGTCGTCCAGTAACCTTCCAGTAATCGTCCAGTAACCACCCCGCAGTCGTCCAGTAACCTTACAGTAATCGTCCAGTAACCTTACAGTAATCGTCCAGTAACCGCACAGCAGTCGTCCAGTAACCTTACAGTAATCGTCCAGTAACCGCACAGCAGTCGTCCAGTAACCTTACAGTAATCATCCAGTGACCGCCCAGCAGTCGTCCAGTAACCTTACAGTAATCGTCCAGTAACCGCCCAGCAGTCGTCCAGTAACCTTACAGTAATCGTCCAGTGACCGCCCAGCAGTCGTGCAGTAACCTTCCAGTAATCGTCCAGGAACCACCCAGCAGTCGTCTAGTAACCACCCCGCAGTCGTCCAGTAACCTTACAGTAATCGTCCAGTAACCGCACAGCAGTCGTCCAGTAACCTTCCAGTAATCGTCCAGTAACCACCCAGCAGTCGTCTAGTAACCACCCCGCAGTCGTCCAGTAACCTTACAGTAATCGTCCAGTAACCGCACAGCAGTCATCCAGTAACCTTACAGTAATCGTCCAGTAACCGCCCAGCAGTCGTCCAGTAATCGTCCAGTAATTATCAAATAATTGTCCAGTAGCCACCCAGTAACCATTCAGTAATTGTCCAGTAATTGTCCAGTAATCATCAAATAATTGTCCAGTAATTGTCCAGTAATTATCAAATAATTGTCCAGTAGCCACCCAGTAATCGTCCAGTTATCATCCAGTAATCGTCCAGTAATTGTCCAGTAATTATCAAATAATTGTCCAGTAGCCACCCAGTAACCATTCAGTAATAGTCCAGTAATTGTCCAGTAACCTTCCAGTAATCGTCCAGTAACCGCCTAGCAGTCGTCCAGTAACCTTCCAGTAATCATCCAGTAACCACCCAGCAGTCGTCCAGTAACCTTCCAGTAATCGTCCAGTAACCAACCAGCAGTCGTCCAGTAATTGTCCAGTAATTATCAAATAATTGTCCAGTAGCCACCCAGTAACCATTCAGTAATTGTCCAGTAATTGTCCAGTAATCATCAAATAATTGTCCAGTAATTGTCCAGTAATTATCAAATAATTGTCCAGTAGCCACCCAGTAATCGTCCAGTTATCATCCAGTAATCGTCCAGTAATTATCAAATAATTGTCCAGTAGCCACCCAGTAACCATTCAGTAATTGTCCAGTAATTGTCCAGTAACCTTCCAGTAATCGTCCAGTAACCGCCCAGCAGTCGTCCAGTAATTATCAAATAATTGTCCAGTAGCCACCCAGTAACCATTCAGTAATTGTCCAGTAATTGTCCAGTAATCATCAAATAATTGTCCAGTAATTGTCCAGTAATTATCAAATAATTGTCCAGTAGCCACCCAGTAATCGTCCAGTTATCATCCAGTAATCGTCCAGTAATTGTCCAGTAATTATCAAATAATTGTCCAGTAGCCACCCAGTAACCATTCAGTAATTGTCCAGTAATTGTCCAGTAATCATCAAATAATTGTCCAGTAATTGTCCAGTAATTATCAAATAATTGTCCAGTAGCCACCCAGTAATCGTCCAGTTATCATCCAGTAATCGTCCAGTAATTGTCCAGTAATTATCAAATAATTGTCCAGTAGCCACCCAGTAACCATTCAGTAATAGTCCAGTAATTGTCCAGTAACCTTCCAGTAATCGTCCAGTAACCGCCTAGCAGTCGTCCAGTAACCTTCCAGTAATCATCCAGTAACCACCCAGCAGTCGTCCAGTAACCTTCCAGTAATCGTCCAGTAACCAACCAGCAGTCGTCCAGTAATTGTCCAGTAATTATCAAATAATTGTCCAGTAGCCACCCAGTAACCATTCAGTAATTGTCCAGTAATTGTCCAGTAATCATCAAATAATTGTCCAGTAATTGTCCAGTAATTATCAAATAATTGTCCAGTAGCCACCCAGTAATCGTCCAGTTATCATCCAGTAATCGTCCAGTAATTATCAAATAATTGTCCAGTAGCCACCCAGTAACCATTCAGTAATTGTCCAGTAATTGTCCAGTAACCTTCCAGTAATCGTCCAGTAACCGCCCAGCAGTCGTCCAGTAATTATCAAATAATTGTCCAGTAGCCACCCAGTAACCATTCAGTAATTGTCCAGTAATTGTCCAGTAATCATCAAATAATTGTCCAGTAATTGTCCAGTAATTATCAAATAATTGTCCAGTAGCCACCCAGTAATCGTCCAGTTATCATCCAGTAATCGTCCAGTAATTGTCCAGTAATTATCAAATAATTGTCCAGTAGCCACCCAGTAACCATTCAGTAATTGTCCAGTAATTGTCCAGTAACCTTCCAGTAATCGTCCAGTAACCGCCTAGCAGTCGTCCAGTAACCTTCCAGTAATCATCCAGTAACCACCCAGCAGTCGTCCAGTAACCTTCCAGTAATCGTCCAGTAACCAACCAGCAGTCGTCCAGTAATTGTCCAGTAATTATCAAATAATTGTCCAGTAGCCACCCAGTAACCATTCAGTAATTGTCCAGTAATTGTCCAGTAATCATCAAATAATTGTCCAGTAATTGTCCAGTAATTATCAAATAATTGTCCAGTAGCCACCCAGTAATCGTCCAGTTATCATCCAGTAATCGTCCAGTAATTGTCCAGTAATTATCAAATAATTGTCCAGTAGCAACCCAGTAACCATTCAGTAATTGTCCAGTAATTGTCCAGTAATCGTCCAGTAATTGTCCAGTAATCGTCCAGTAATTGTCCAGTAATTATCCAGTAACCCCAACACCCGGAACCTGAGGACGGCGGCAGCCTGTTACTGGTGTGGGAGTGGGTCCATGGCGGCTGCCTGACTGGTTTGGTTCTGTTTCTGTTTGAAGGTTACGAGAATCAGCTGAACTACCGCAAAGACGACGACTCGTATCCGCCGTACCGCAACGAGGGAACCAGCACGTGGTACTCACACCGTCCGCAGATCATATGTATTTGGACACTGAGAAGATCTGAGAGGTTTGAATTATTGAAATTATTGATTACCTTCTCAGGATCACGGCGTTCGTGGTGAAGGTCTTCTCCATGGCCAGGAAGTTCATCAGCGTTGATGAGAAGCACGTTTGTGGGCCGCTGGTTTACCTGCTGAAACACAAGCAGCTTTTTTCTGGAGCCTTCAAAGAAGATAACCCCGTTTACTCCACCTCCATGACGGTGACCAAACACTGCTCACCTCAAATACCAGAGGAGCTAGATAAACATGCACACTTGTACCACATTATTTATTTATTTATTTATTTATTTATTTATTTACGTACTCATTTTATACCTGACTGGTCATGGACGTGTCCTGCTCAGTAGCTGTGACCCCCCCCGTCTCAGGACGTGGTGGATGTTAACAGTCTGAGAAGGTCCTCCAGCTTTAGATGGTGTTTCCTCGACATGCAGCAGTGAAACCAGAAACTCACTCAGCGCCGCGTCTCTGAGTGCTGTGTTGTGTGCATGTGTTTAGGGTGGTCTTCAAGGTGCAGAATCCAGAGAGACCCTCACTGCCTTCGTACTGATCGCCTTGGCTGAAGCTCAGAGTGCCGTTACCTGTAACGACCAGTCTGTGGTTCCAGAGGTACCGCACACACACAGAGAACCTCTAAACCATCCACCCCATAAACATCTACACTGAGACCACAAGCTCTACACACAAGTGTGTGATTGTGTGTTTGTGTGTTAATAACTAATCATTAATTACTAATAAATAATCAATAATCAATAATCACTAACCAATAATCACTAACAACTAATCACTAATTACTAATAAATAATCAATACTCAATAATCACTAACCAATCATTACTAATAACTAATCACTAATAACTAATAACTAATCACTAATCAAGTTGTTACAGTTCTGTTGCTGTGGTTTATAAGGTGTAATTACTGAATTGAACGTGAGGAACGTGAGGAGACTCTGAGAAGCTCTCCGGTGATGAACGTATGAAATGAAAGATTAATTGCGTTTGTGTTGCAGGTGAGTTTCGGCCGAGCGGGCGAGTACCTGAGGGAGCGGTTCCCGCGGCTGAGGAGGCCGTACTCTGTAGCGATAGCCTGTTACGCTCTGGCTGTGAGTGGCAGAGGCTGCATGAAGAGCATGTTACTGAACGCTGCCTCACCAGGTACGTCTCTCCACACGTCTCTCCACACGTCTCTCCATACGTCTCTCCACACGTCTCTCCACACGTCTCTCCACACGTCTCTCCATACGTCTCTCCACACGTCTACATCTACATCTCTCCATACGTCTCTCCACACATCTACATCTACATCTCTCCACACGTCTCTCCACACGTCTCTCCACACGTCTCTCCATACGTCTCTCCACACGTCTCTCCATACGTCTCTCCATACGTCTCTCCACACGTCTCTCCACACGTCTCTCCATACGTCTCTCCACACGTCTACATCTACATCTCTCCATACGTCTCTCCACACGTCTCTCCATACGTCTCTCCACACGTCTCTCCACACGTCTCTCCATACGTCTCTCCACACGTCTCTCCACACGTCTACATCTACATCTCTCCATACGTCTCTCCACACATCTACATCTACATCTCTCCACACGTCTCTCCACACGTCTCTCCACACGTCTCTCCATACGTCTCTCCACACGTCTCTCCACACGTCTCTCCACACGTCTACATCTACATCTCTCCATACGTCTCTCCACACGTCTCTCCACACATTTACATCTACATCTCTCCACACGTCTCTCCACACGTCTCTCCATACGTCTCTCCATACGTCTCTCCACACGTCTCTCCACACGTCTACATCTCCACACGTCTCTCCACACACCTACATCTCTCCACACATCTACATCTCTCCATACGTCTCTCCACACGTCTCTCCATACGTCTCTCCACACGTCTACATCTCCACACGTCTCTCCACACGTCTCCACACACCTACATCTCTCCACACATCTACATCTCTCCATACGTCTCTCCACACGTCTACATCTCCACACGTCTCTCCACACGTCTACATCTACATCTCTCCATACGTCTCTCCACACGTCTCTCCATACGTCTCTCCACACGTCTCTCCACACGTCTCTCCACACGTCTCTCCACACGTCTCTCCACACGTCTACATCTCCACACGTCTCTCCACACGTCTCTCCACACATCTACATCTCTCCACACGTCTCTCCACGTGTCTCTCTATACGTCTCTCCATACGTCTCTCCACACGTCTACATCTCCACACGTCTCTCCACACGTCTACATTTCTCCACACGTCTCTCCACACGTCTACATCTCCACACGTCTCTCCACACGTCTCTCTATACGTCTTTCCACACGTCTCTCCACACGTCTACATCTACATCTCTCCATACGTCTCTCCACACGTCTACATCTCCACACGTCTACATCTACATCTCTCCATACGTCTCTCCACACGTCTACATCTCCACACGTCTCTCCACACGTCTACATCTCCACACGTCTACATCTCCACACGTCTCTCCACACGTCTACATCTCCACACGTCTCTCCACACGTCTACATCTACATCTCTCCATACGTCTCTCCACACGTCTTTCCACACGTTTCTCCACACGTCTACATCTACATCTCTCCATACGTCTCTCCACACGTCTACATCTCCACACGTCTCTCCACACGTCTCTTTATACGTCTTTCCACACGTCTCTCCACACGTCTACATCTACATCTCTCCATACGTCTCTCCACACGTCTATCTATACGTCTCTCCACACGTCTATCTATACGTCTCTCCACACGTCTCTCCCTACGTCTCTCCACACATCTACATCTCTCCACACGTCTCTCCACACGCTTTTCCATACGTCTCTCCACACATCTACATCTCTCCACACGTCTCTCTATACGTCTCTCCATACGTCTCTCCACACGTCTACATCTCCACACGTCTACATCTCCACACGTCTACATCTCTCCACACGTCTACATCTCCACACGTCTCTCCACACGTCT
>CM038728.1:459796-474796 GCA_021613375.1 Megaleporinus macrocephalus
GCAGCACCCTGAGGCTCTTCTGATCATTTCTGGTGATCAGGCTACTTTGGACTCGACCCTCGCATCAGACCTTCAGTCAGTAGTGAGGTACAACCCATCAGTCTACCTTCTACCAGGCTGTGGACTGTCCAACTAGAAAAAACAGGACAACTGATTTGCTGTATGTTAATGTCAGGGATGCATACAGAGTCACTCCCCTCCCCCCACTAGGGAAGTCTGACCACAACCTGATCCATCTACACCCGGAATACACACCCCTGGTCCAAAGGCAGCCTGCAACAACTAGCTCCACCAGGAGGTGGTCCCCTGGAATGGAAGATGCCCTCAGAGACTGTTTTGACACCACGGACTGGGATGTTCTGCTTAGCCCACACTGTGAGGACATAGAGGGGACGACACACTGTCTGACGGACTATCTCAACTTCTGTGTAGACGTGGTCTCCCCCATTAAGACTGTACGATGTTACCCTAACAACAAACCATGGGTAACACAGGAAGTCAAAGCTGTCCTCAACAGGAAGAAGGTCGCCTTCCGGAACAGGGACAAGGAGGCGATGAAAGCACAGCAGGAGGTGAAACGCTGTGTGAGGGAGGCAAAGGACAGCTACAGGAGAAAGGTGGAACAAAAGCTGAGGGAGAACAATATGAGGGAGGTCTGGGAAGGTGTTAAAACCATCACAGGCCACAACACAAAGACTAGAGCCATAGGGGGAACGGTGGAGAAGGCTAACGAGATCAACAACTTCTTCAACCGTTTCAGTCAGTCCATACATACACACACATACATACACACACACACACACATACATACATACATACACACACATATACACATACATTTACACACACACATACATATACACACACACATACATATACACACACACATACATACATATACACACACATACACATACATATACACATACATATACACACACGCATACATATACACACACATACATACATACACCTGCCAGGGTAAGTGTGGACCCAGTTACCATAGCTACCAGACAGCCCCTGTCACTGTTCTGCCTGGTTGAGGATCTGGATGGAGAATTAGAGGCAGTTATGAGTCAGTTAGAGATCTGAGGTTCTGTCTCTGTTGTCTTTGTCTCCTCCTGCAGGTGGTGACGGTGTATAACGAGTTACCTGATGTTTATGAGAGAAGCTCCTGTAACGGCTTTGAGCTGGACGTGTCCATCAGCGAGAGCAGCGGTGTGTTTATCTGACCATAAGAGAGTCTGATCTGTGTGGAGGAGGAAGAGGAGGGTTAGTGGAGGAAGAGGAGGGTTAGTGGAGGAAGAGGAGGGTTAGTGGAGGAAGAGGAGGGTTAGGGGAGAAGGAGGAGGAAGAGGAGGGTTAGTGGAGGAGGAGGAGGGTTAGTGGAGGAAGAGGAGGGTTAGTGGAGGAAGAGGAGGGTTAGTGGACAAAGAGGAGAGTTAGGGGAGGAAGAGGAGGGTTAGGGGAGGAAGAGGAGGGTTAGTGGAGGAAGAGGAGGGTTAGTTGAGAAGGTGGAGGAAGAGGAGGGCTAGTGGAGGAAGAGGAGGGTTAGTGGAGGAAGAGGAGGGTTAATGGAGTTAGAGGAGGGTTAGTGGAGGAAGAGGAGGGTTAGTGGAAGAAGAGGAGAGTTAGGGGAGGAAGAGGAGGGTTAGGGGAGGAAGAGGAGGGTTCGAGGAAGAAGAGGAGGGTTAGGGTAGAAGGAGGAGGAAGAGGAGGGTTAGGGTAGAAGGAGGAGGAAGAGGAGGGTTCGAGGAAGAAGAGGAGGGTTAGGGTAGAAGGAGGAGGAAGAGGAGGGTTAGTGGAGGAAGAGAAGGGTTAGGGGAGAAGGAGGAGGAAGAGGAGGGTTAGTGGAGGAAGAGGAGGGTCAGTGGAGGAAGAGGAGGGTTAGTGGAGGAAGAGGAGGGTTAGTGGACAAAGAGGAGAGTTAGGGGAGGAAGAGGAGGGTTAGGGGAGAAGGAGGAGGAAGAGGAGGGTTAGTGGAGGAAGAGAAGGGTTAGTGGAGGAAGAGGAGGGTTAGTGGAGGAAGAGAATGGTTAGTGGAGGAAGAGGAGGGTTAGTGGAGGAAGAGAAGGGTTAGTGGAGGAAGAGGAGGGTTAGTGGAGGAAGAGGAGGGTTAGTGGAGGAAGAGAATGGTTAGTGGAGGAAGAGAATGGTTAGTGGAGGAAGAGGAGGGTTAGTGGAGGAAGAGAAGGGTTAGTGGAGGAAGAGGAGGGTTAGGGGAGAAGGAGGAGGAAGAGGAGGGTTAGGGGAGAAGGAGGAGGAAGAGGAGGGTTAGTGGAGGAAGAGAAGGGTTAGTGGAGGAAGAGGAGAGTTAGGGGAGGAAGAGGAGGGTTAGGGGAGGAAGAGGAGGGTTAGGGGAGGAAGAGGAGGGTTAGTGGAGAAGGAGGAGGGAGAGGAGGGTTAGGCGAGGAAGAGGAGGGTTAGTGGAGGAGGAAGAGAAGGGTTAGGGGAGGAAGAGGAGGGTTAGGGGAGAAGGAGGAGGAAGAGGAGGGTTAGTGGAGGAAGAGAAGGGTTAGTGGAGGAAGAGGAGGGTTAGAGGAAGAAGAGGAGGGTTAGGCGAGGAAGACGAGAGTTAGTGGAGGAGGAAGAGGAGGGTTAGGGGAGGAAGAGGAGGGTTAGGGGAGGAAGAGGAGGGTTAGTGGAGAAGGTGGAGGAAGAGGAGGGCTAGTGGAGGAAGAGGAGGGTTAATGGAGTTAGAGGAGGGTTAGTGGAGGAAGAGGAGAGTTAGGGGAGAAAGAGGAGGGTTAGAGGAAGAAGAGGAGGGTTAGGGGAGAAGGAGGAGGAAGAGGAGGGTTAGTGGAGGAAGAGAAGGGTTAGTGGAGGAAGAGGAGAGTTAGGGGAGGAAGAGGAGGGTTAGGGGAGGAAGAGGAGGGTTAGTGGAGAAGGAGGAGGAAAAGGAGGGTTAGGGGAGGAAAAGAAGGGTTAGTGGAGGAGGAAGAGGAGGGTTAGGGGAGGAAGAGGAGGGTTAGGGGAGAAGGAGGAGGAAGAGGAGGGTTAGTGGAGGAAGAGGAGGGTTAGTGGAGGAAGAGGAGGGTTAGTGGAGGAAGAGAAGGGTTAGTGGAGGAAGAGGAGGGTTAGTGGAGGAAGAGAAGGGTTAGTGGAGGAAGAGGAGGGTTAGGGGAGAAGGAGGAGGAAGAGGAGGGTTAGGGGAGAAGGAGGAGGAAGAGGAGGGTTAGGGGAGAAGGAGGAGGAAGAGGAGGGTTAGGGGAGAAGGAGGAGGAAGAGGAGGGTTAGGGGAGAAGGAGGAGGAAGAGGAGGGTTAGTGGAGGAAGAGAAGGGTTAGTGGAGGAAGAGGAGAGTTAGGGGAGGAAGAGGAGGGTTAGGGGAGGAAGAGGAGGGTTAGTGGAGAAGGAGGAGGGAGAGGAGGGTTAGAGGAAGAAGAGGAGGGTTAGGCGAGGAAGAGGAGGGTTAGTGGAAGAAGAGGAGGGTTAGTGGAAGAAGAGGAGGGTTAGAGGAAGAAAAGGAGGGTTAGGCGAGGAAGAGGAGGGTTAGTGGAGGAGGAAGAGAAGGGTTAGGGGAGGAAGAGGAGGGTTAGGGGAGAAGGAGGAGGAAGAGGAGGGTTAGTGGAGGAAGAGGAGGGTTAGAGGAAGAAGAGGAGGGTTAGGCGAGGAAGACGAGAGTTAGTGGAGGAGGAAGAGGAGGGTTAGGGGAGGAAGAGGAGGGTTAGGGGAGAAGGAGGAGGAAGAGGAGGGTTAGTGGAGGAAGAGGAGGGTTAGTGGAGGAAGAGAAGGGTTAGTGGAGGAAGAGGAGGGTAAGAGGAAGAAGAGGAGGGTTAGGCGAGGAAGACGAGAGTTAGTGGAGGAGGAAGAGGAGGGTTAGGGGAGGAAGAGGAGGGTTAGTGGAGAAGGAGGAGGAAGAGAAGGGTTAGTGGAGGAAGAGGAGGGTTAGAGGAAGAAGAGGAGGGTTAGTGGAGAAGGAGGAGAAAGAGGAGGGTTAGTGGAGGAAGAGGAGGGTTAGAGGAAGAAGAGGAGTGTTCGAGGAGGAAGAGGAGGAGGGTTAGGGGAGGAAGATGAGGGTTAGGGGAGGAAGATGAGGGTTAGTGGAGGAAGATGAGGGTTAGGGGAGGAAGGGGAGGGTTAGAGGAAGAAGAGGAAGGTTCGAGGAGGAGGAGGAGGAGGAAGAGGAGGGTTAGGGGAGGAAGAGGAGGGTTAGAGAAAAGAGGAGGGTTAGAGGAGGAAGAGGAAGAAGAGGAGGGTTAGGGGAGGAAGAGGAGGGTTAGTGGAGGAAGAGGAGGGTTAAAGGAAGAAGAGGAGGGTTCGAGGAGGAGGAGGAGGGTTAGGGGAGGAAGATGAGGGTTAGGGGAGGAAGATGAGGGTTAGGGGAGGAAGATGAGGGTTAGTGGAGGAAGATGAGGGTTAGGGGAGGAAGATGAGGGTTAGTGGAGGAAGATGAGGGTTAGTGGAGGAAGAGGAGGGTTAGTGGAGGAAGATGAGGGTTAGTGGAGGAAGAGGAGGGTTAGTGGAGGAAGAGGAGGGTTAGTGGAGGAAGATGAGGGTTAGTGGAGGAAGATGAGGGTTAGTGGAGGAAGAGGAGGGTTAGGGGAGGAAGATGAGGGTTAGGGGAGGAAGATGAGGGTTAGTGGAGGAAGATGAGGGTTAGTGGAGGAAGAGGAGGGTTAGTGGAGGAAGAGGAGGGTTAGTGGAGGAAGAGGAGGGTTCGAGGAGGAGGAGGAGGGTTAGTGGAGGAAGAGGAGGGTTAGTGGAGGAAGATGAGGGTTAGTGGAGGAAGATGAGGGTTAGTGGAGGAAGAGGAGGGTTAGGGGAGGAAGAGGAGGGTTAGTGGAGGAAGAGGAGGGTTAGGGGAGGAAGAGGAGGGTTAGTGGAGAAGGAGGAGGAAGAGAAGGGTTAGTGGAGGAAGAGGAGGGTTAGAGGAAGAAGAGGAGGGTTAGTGGAGAAGGAGGAGAAAGAGGAGGGTTAGTGGAGGAAGAGGAGGGTTAGAGGAAGAAGAGGAGTGTTCGAGGAGGAGGAGGAGGAGGGTTAGGGGAGGAAGATGAGGGTTAGGGGAGGAAGATGAGGGTTAGTGGAGGAAGATGAGGGTTAGGGGAGGAAGATGAGGGTTAGGGGAGGAAGATGAGGGTTAGTGGAGGAAGATGAGGGTTAGTGGAGGAAGAGCAGGGTTCGAGGAGGAGGAGGAGGGTTAGGGGAGGAAGAGGAGGGTTAGTGGAGGAAGATGAGGGTTAGTGGAGGAAGAGGAGGGTTAGGGGAGGAAGAGGAGGGTTAGTGGAGGAAGAGGAGGGTTAGTGGAGGAAGAGGAGGGTTAAGGGAGGAAGAGGAGCAGATACTGCAGATGAAGCTGTGCTGGATGAAGGTCTCGTGGATGAAGGTCGTGACCTCTGCTCTCTCCCTGTTTCAGTGAAGCCCCCTCCAGACGTGGAGAGATGGTTCAGTCTGAACATTAGCGTGAGGTGAGTCACTGACCTGCTCGGCACACGGTTACGAGCGTTCTCGCCGCGTTCCTCACCGTACCGTCCCTCGTTACCCAATCAGAGCTCTGGAGCCGCAGCAGGTGAGGATGGCCGTTCTGGACGTCAGTCTGCCGACGGGGTTTGAAGTGGAGACCTCAGACCTGGAGCAGGTGGGAGAACCTACAGGTGTAGGAGTAACGTTCAGCACTCTCGACTACAAAGCCCCGACGCCAGCGCGTCATAAACGTTACACTCCGACATGATGTTACTCCTCTGTGGTGTAGTGCGAGTGATGGACCTGAGGGATCTAAATATTGAGTAAGGAGGAAGAGGAGGGTTAGAGGAGGAAGAGGAGGGTTAGAGGAGGGTTAGAGGAGGAAGATGAGAGTTAGATGAGGTTAAGAGGAGGTTTAGAGGAGGAAGAGGAGAGTTAGAGGAGGTTAAGAGGAGGTTTAGAGGAGGAAGAGGAGTTAGAGGAGGGTTAGAGGAGGAAGATGAGAGTTAGAGGAGGTTAAGAGGAGGTTTAGAGGAGGAAGAGGAGAGTTAGAGGAGGTTAAGAGGAGGTTTAGAGGAGGAAGAGGAGGGTTAGGGTTAGGGTTAGAGTAGGATGAGTTTGGATTAGAGTTCGAGTTTGAGTTTGAGTTTGGATTTTAGTTTTGGTTTGAGTTTGGATTAGATTTTGAGTTTGGATTTGAGTTTGGGTTTGAGTTTGGGTTTGAGTTTGGGTTTGAGTTTGAATTTGGGTTTGAGTTTAAGTTTAAGTTCAAGTTTGAGTTTGGGTTTGAGTTTGAGTTTGAGTTTGATTTTGGGTTTGAGTTTGAGTTTGGGTTTGAGTTTAAGTTTGAATTTGGGTTTGAGTTTGAGTTTGAGCTTGAGTTTAAGGGTTAGGGTTAGGGTTTGGGTTTGAGTTTGGGTTTGAGTTTGGGTTTGAGTTTGGGTTTGAATTTGGGTTTGAGTTTGAGTTTGAGTTTAAGTTTGAATTTGGGTTTGAGTTTGGGTTTGAGTTTGAGTTTAAGTTTGAGTTTGGGTTTGAGTTTGAGTTTGAATTTGGGTTTGAGTTTGGGTTTGGGTTTGGGTTTGAGTTTGAGTTTGAGTTTGAGTTTAAGTTTGAGTTTGGGTTTGAGTTTGGGTTTGAGTTTGAGTTTAAGTTTGAATTTGGGTTTGAGTTTGGGTTTGGGTTTGAGTTTAAGTTTAAGTTTAAGTTTAAGTTTACGTTTGAGTTTGGGTTTGAGTTTGGGTTTGAGTTTAAGTTTGAATTTGGGTTTGAGTTTGAGTTTAAGTTTGAGTTTGAGTTTGAGTTTGGGTTTGAGTTTAAGTTTGAATTTGGGTTTGAGTTTGAGTTTGAGCTTGAGTTTAAGGGTTAGGGTTAGGGTTTGGGTTTGAGTTTGGGTTTGAGTTTGGGTTTGAATTTGGGTTTGGGTTTGAGTTTGGATTTGAGTTTAAGTTTGAATTTGGGTTTGAGTTTGAGTTTAAGTTTGAATTTGGGTTTGAGTTTGGGTTTGGGTTTGAGTTTGGGTTTGAGTTTGAGTTTAAGTTTGAGTTTGGGTTTGAGTTTGGGTTTGAGTTTGAGTTGAAGTTTGAATTTGGGTTTGAGTTTGGGTTTGGGTTTGAGTTTAAGTTTGAGTTTGGGTTTGAGTTTGAATTTGGGTTTGAGTTTGGGTTTGGGTTTGAGTTTGGGTTTGGGTTTGAGTTTAAGTTTGAATTTGGGTTTGAGTTTGAGTTTGGGTTTGAGTTTAAGTTTAAGTTTACGTTTGAGTTTGGGTTTGAGTTTGGGTTTGAGTTTAAGTTTGAATTTGGGTTTGAGTTTGAGTTTGAGTTTGGGTTTGAGTTTGAGTTTGAGTTTAGAGGAGGAGGGTTAGAGGAAGAAGAGGAGGGTTAGGCGAGGAAGACGAGAGTTAGTGGAGGAGGAAGAGGAGGGTTAGGGGAGGAAGAGGAGGGTTAGGGGAGAAGGAGGAGGAAGAGGAGGGTTAGTGGAGGAAGAGGAGGGTTAGTGGAGGAAGAGAAGGGTTAGTGGAGGAAGAGGAGGGTAAGAGGAAGAAGAGGAGGGTTAGGCGAGGAAGACGAGAGTTAGTGGAGGAGGAAGAGGAGGGTTAGGGGAGGAAGAGGAGGGTTAGTGGAGAAGGAGGAGGAAGAGAAGGGTTAGTGGAGGAAGAGGAGGGTTAGAGGAAGAAGAGGAGGGTTAGTGGAGAAGGAGGAGAAAGAGGAGGGTTAGTGGAGGAAGAGGAGGGTTAGAGGAAGAAGAGGAGTGTTCGAGGAGGAAGAGGAGGAGGGTTAGGGGAGGAAGATGAGGGTTAGGGGAGGAAGATGAGGGTTAGTGGAGGAAGATGAGGGTTAGGGGAGGAAGGGGAGGGTTAGAGGAAGAAGAGGAAGGTTCGAGGAGGAGGAGGAGGAGGAAGAGGAGGGTTAGGGGAGGAAGAGGAGGGTTAGAGAAAAGAGGAGGGTTAGAGGAGGAAGAGGAAGAAGAGGAGGGTTAGGGGAGGAAGAGGAGGGTTAGTGGAGGAAGAGGAGGGTTAAAGGAAGAAGAGGAGGGTTCGAGGAGGAGGAGGAGGGTTAGGGGAGGAAGATGAGGGTTAGGGGAGGAAGATGAGGGTTAGGGGAGGAAGATGAGGGTTAGTGGAGGAAGATGAGGGTTAGGGGAGGAAGATGAGGGTTAGTGGAGGAAGATGAGGGTTAGTGGAGGAAGAGGAGGGTTAGTGGAGGAAGATGAGGGTTAGTGGAGGAAGAGGAGGGTTAGTGGAGGAAGAGGAGGGTTAGTGGAGGAAGATGAGGGTTAGTGGAGGAAGATGAGGGTTAGTGGAGGAAGAGGAGGGTTAGGGGAGGAAGATGAGGGTTAGGGGAGGAAGATGAGGGTTAGTGGAGGAAGATGAGGGTTAGTGGAGGAAGAGGAGGGTTAGTGGAATTTGGGTTTGAGTTTGGGTTTGGGTTTGGGTTTGAGTTTGAGTTTGAGTTTGAGTTTAAGTTTGAGTTTGGGTTTGAGTTTGGGTTTGAGTTTGAGTTTAAGTTTGAATTTGGGTTTGAGTTTGGGTTTGGGTTTGAGTTTAAGTTTAAGTTTAAGTTTAAGTTTACGTTTGAGTTTGGGTTTGAGTTTGGGTTTGAGTTTAAGTTTGAATTTGGGTTTGAGTTTGAGTTTAAGTTTGAGTTTGAGTTTGAGTTTGGGTTTGAGTTTAAGTTTGAATTTGGGTTTGAGTTTGAGTTTGAGCTTGAGTTTAAGGGTTAGGGTTAGGGTTTGGGTTTGAGTTTGGGTTTGAGTTTGGGTTTGAATTTGGGTTTGGGTTTGAGTTTGGATTTGAGTTTAAGTTTGAATTTGGGTTTGAGTTTGGGTTTGAGTTTGAGTTTGAATTTGGGTTTGAGTTTGGGTTTGGGTTTGAGTTTGGGTTTGAGTTTGAGTTTAAGTTTGAGTTTGGGTTTGAGTTTGGGTTTGAGTTTGAGTTGAAGTTTGAATTTGGGTTTGAGTTTGGGTTTGGGTTTGAGTTTAAGTTTGAGTTTGGGTTTGAGTTTGAATTTGGGTTTGAGTTTGGGTTTGGGTTTGAGTTTGGGTTTGGGTTTGAGTTTAAGTTTGAATTTGGGTTTGAGTTTGAGTTTGGGTTTGAGTTTAAGTTTAAGTTTACGTTTGAGTTTGGGTTTGAGTTTGGGTTTGAGTTTAAGTTTGAATTTGGGTTTGAGTTTGAGTTTGAGTTTGGGTTTGAGTTTGAGTTTGAGTTTGAGTTTGAGTTTAAGTTTGAATTTGGGTTTGAGTTTGAGTTTACGTTTGAGTTTGGGTTTGGGTTTGAGTTTAAGTTTGAATTTGGGTTTGAGTTTGAGTTTGAGTTTGGGTTTGAGTTTAAGTTTAAGTTTACGTTTGAGTTTGGGTTTGAGTTTGGGTTTGAGTTTAAGTTTGAATTTGGGTTTGAGTTTGAGTTTGGGTTTGGGTTTAAGTTTGAATTTGAGTTTGAGTTTGAGTTTGGGTTTGGGTTTGAGTTTGAGTTTGAGTTTGGGTTTGAGTTTAAGTTTGAATTTGGGTTTGAGTTTGAGTTTAAGTTTGAGTTTGGGTTTGAGTTTGGGTTTGAGTTTGAGTTTAAGTTTGAATTTGGGTTTGAGTTTGGGTTTGAGTTTGGGTTTGAGTTTGAGTTTGAATTTGGGTTTGAGTTTGAGTTTAAGTTTGAGTTTGAGTTTGAGTTTGGGTTTGAGTTTAAGTTTGAATTTGGGTTTGAGTTTGGGTTTGGGTTTGAGTTTGAGTTTGGGTTTGAGTTTAAGTTTGAATTTGGGTTTGGGTTTGAGTTTGAGTTTACGTTTGAGTTTGGGTTTGAGTTTGGGTTTGAGTTTAAGTTTGAATTTGGGTTTGAGTTTGAGTTTAAGTTTGAGTTTGGGTTTGAGTTTGGGTTTGAGTTTGAGTTTAAGTTTGAATTTGGGTTTGAGTTTGGGTTTGAGTTTGGGTTTGAGTTTGAGTTTAAGTTTGAATTTGTGTTTGAGTTTGAGTTTAAGTTTGAGTTTGAGTTTGAGTTTGGGTTTGAGTTTAAGTTTGAATTTGGGTTTGAGTTTGAGTTTAAGTTTGAGTTTGAGTTTGAGTTTGGGTTTGAGTTTAAGTTTGAATTTGGGTTTGAGTTTGAGTTTGAGCTTGAGTTTGAGGGGTAAGGGTTAGGGTTTGAGTTTGGGTTTGAGTTTAAGTTTGAATTTGGATTTGAGTTTGAGTTTAAGTTTGAGTTTGAGTTTGAGTTTGGGTTTGAGTTTGAGTTTGATTTTGGGTTTGGGTTTGAGTTTGGATTTGAGTTTAAGTTTGAATTTGGGTTTGAGTTTGAGTTTAAGTTTGAATTTGGGTTTGAGTTTGGGTTTGGGTTTGAGTTTAAGTTTGAATTTGGGTTTGAGTTTGAGTTTAAGTTTGAGTTTGGGTTTGAGTTTGGGTTTGGGTTTGAGTTTGGGTTTGGGTTTGAGTTTAAGTTTGAATTTGGGTTTGAGTTTGAGTTTGGGTTTGAGTTTAAGTTTAAGTTTACGTTTGAGTTTGGGTTTGAGTTTGGGTTTGAGTTTAAGTTTGAATTTGGGTTTGAGTTTGAGTTTAAGTTTGAGTTTGAGTTTGAGTTTGAGTTTGAGTTTTAGTTTGGGTTTGGGTTTGAGTTTGAGTTTGAGTTTGAGTTTGGGTTTGAGTTTAAGTTTGAATTTGGGTTTGAGTTTGAGTTTAAGTTTGAGTTTGGGTTTGGGTTTGGGTTTGAGTTTGAGTTTGAGTTTGGGTTTGAGTTTAAGTTTGAATTTGGGTTTGAGTTTGAGTTTAAGTTTGAGTTTGGGTTTGAGTACTCGTAGCTGGTATGCGGGTTTATCTCGTCAGTAAAGAGAAAATAACTGAATCTGTTTGTTCTGAAGTATGAACTGATCCTCAGTCAGTACAGAGTCAGTAAACTGCTGTGTGTTTGATTGGCAGCTGACTAACTCAGTGGACCGCTACATCAACAACTTCCAGGTGGTGGATAACCTGAGCGACAGAGGGTCTTTGATCATACACTTGTTTAAGGTAACTCAGAAATACAGGTACGTACTAGTGGTGCTCCCAGTGGCTTTACTGGTATGTTAACTGGAACCTGCTCTGGACTGAATACTGAGAGCTGGTCAGAGGCAGTAACGCTGCCCCCTGTTGGCTGAAACTGCTGGAGACACGCTGCTGCCGTTTGGTTGGTATTGTTCTGGTTTTTGTTTAAAGAAATTAATTCTTTTAACTGAACAAGTTCCTGCAAGAGTTAGCTCCCAGTTAACTGAGGACTCGCTCACTGGCGCCCTCTAGCAGTTTGGAGGAATAGAAAGTGTCCCGGTTCCCTGTAAACTGGCTCTGCCTTTATTTCCGGACTGGTCAGAAATGAGTGAGGCAGGTATCCAGTTGTGTAAAAGTTGGGGTTGCAGGTGGGCACAGGGGTCCGACTGGATTTCCTGATAAGAATATGATATAAAGCTGTGCGTCAGACTTTTAATAACCCACTATTAATATTAATAATTATTATTATTATTATTTGATAACCACTAGAAAACTGGTATGTTGTGTAGTTATGAGAGTAAGGACATACATTACAGGTGTTACAGGTGTTCTTTAAGGTTACAGGTGTTACAGGTGTTCTTTAAGGTTACAGGTGTTACAGGTGTTCTTTAAGGTCACAGGTGTTATGGGTGTTCTTTAGGGTTACGGGTGTTCTTTAAGGTTACAGGTGTTACAGATGTTCTTTAAAGTTACAGTTGTCACAGGTGTTCTTTAGGTTTACAGGTGTTCTTTAAGGTTACAGGTGTAACAGATGTTCTTAATGTTATAGGTGTTACATGTGTTCTTTAATATTACAGGTGTTACAGGTGTTCTTTAGGGTTACAGGTGTTCTTTAAGGTTACAGGTGTTATGGGTGTTCTTTAAGTTTACAGGTGTTAGAGGTATTCTTTAAGGTTACAGGTGTTATTTAGGGTTACAGGTGTTCTTTAAGGTTACAGGTGTTACAGGTGTTCTTTAAGGTTACAGGTGTTATGGGTGTTCTTTAGGGTTACGGGTGTTCTTTAAGGTTACAGGTGTTACAGATGTTCTTTAAAGTTACAGTTGTCACAGGTGTTCTTTAGGTTTACAGGTGTTCTTTAAGGTTACAGGTGTAACAGATGTTCTTAATGTTATAGGTGTTACAGGTGTTCTTTAATATTACAGGTGTTACAGGTGTTCTTTAGGGTTACAGGTGTTCTTTAAGGTTACAGGTGTTATGGGTGTTCTTTAAGTTTACAGGTGTTAGAGGTATTCTTTAAGGTTACAGGTGTTATTTAGGGTTACATGTGTTCTTTAAGGTTACAGGTGTTACAGGTGTTCTTTAAGGTTACAGGTGTTACAGGTGTTCTTTAGGGTTACAGGTGTTCTTTAAGGTTACAGGTGTTACAGGTGTTCTTTAGGGTTACAGGTGTTACAGGTGTTCTTTAGGGTTACAGGTGTTCTTTAGGGTTACAGGTGTTCTTTATGGTTACAGGTGTTAGATGTGTTCTTAAAGGTTACATGTGTTCTTTAAGGTTACAGGTGTTCTTTAAGGTTACAGGTGTTACAGATGTTCTTTAGGGTTACAGGTGTTCTTTAAGGTTACAGGTGTTCTTTAAGTTACAGGTGTTCTTTAAGGTTACAGGTGTTACAGGTGTTCTTTAAGGTTACAGGTGTTACAGGTGTCCTTTAAGGTTACAGGTGTTATGGGTGTTCTTTAAGTTACAGGTGTTTTTTAAGGTTACAGGTGTTTTTAAGGTCACATGTGTTACACGTGTTCTTTAAGTTACAGGTGTTCTTTAAGGTTACAGGTGTTACAGATGTTCTTTAAAGTTACAGGTGTTACAGGTGTTCTTTAAGGTTACAGGTGTTATAGGTGTTATTTAGGTTACAGGTGTTTTTTAAGGTTACAGATGTTCTTTAAGGTTACAGGTGTTACAGGTGTTCTTTAAGTTACAGGTGTTCTTTAAGGTTACAGGTGTTACAGGTGTTTTTTAAGGTTACAGATGTTCTTTAGGGTTACAGGTGTTACAGGTGTTCTTTAAGGTTACAGGTGTTCTTTAAGGTTACAGGTGTTACAGGTGTTTATTAAGGTTACAGGTGTTACAGGTGTTTTTTAAGGTTACAGATGTTCTTTAAGGTTACAGGTGTTACAGGTGTTCTTTAAGGTTACAGGTGTTACAGGTGTTCTTTAAGGTTACAGGTGTTCTTGAAGGTTACAGGTGTTACAGGTGTTCTTTAAGGTTACAGGTGTTCTTTAAGGTTACAGGTGTTACAGGTGTTCTTTACGGTACAGGTGTTACAGGTGTTCTTTAAGGTTACAGGTGTTACAGGTGTTTTTTAAGGTTACAGGTGTTCTTTAAGGTTACAGGTGTTCTTTAAGGTTACAGGTGTTACAGGTGTTCTTTAAGGTTACAGGTGTTACAGGTGTTCTTTAAGGTTACAGGTGTTCTTTAAGTTACAGGTGTTCTTTAAGGTTACAGGTGTTATAGGTGTTTTTTTAAGGTTACAGGTGTTACAGGTGTTCTTTAAGGTTATAGGTGTTACAGGTGTTTTTTTAAAGGTTACAGGTGTTCTTTAAGGTTACAGGTGTTACAGGTGTTCTTTAAGGTTACAGGTGTTCTTGAAGGTTACAGGTGTTACAGGTGCTCTTTAAGGTTACAGGTGTTACAGGTGTTCTTTAAGGTTACAGGTGTTACAGGTGTTCTTTAAAGTACAGGTGTTACAGGTGTTCTTTAATGTTACAGGTGTTACAGGTGTTCTTTAAGGTTACAGGTGTTCTTTAAGGTTACAGGTGTTCTTTAAGGTTACAGGTGTTACAGGTGTTCTTTAAGGTTACAGGTGTTACAGGTGTTCTTTAAGGTTACAGGTGTTCTTTAAGTTACAGGTGTTCTTTAAGGTTACAGGTGTTATAGGTGTTTTTTTAAGGTTACAGGTGTTACAGGTGTTCCTTAAGGTTACAGGTGTTACAGGTGTTCTTTAAGGTTATAGGTGTTACAGGTGTTTTTTTAAGGTTACAGGTGTTCTTTAAGGTTACAGGTGTTACAGGTGTTCTTTAAGTTACAGGTGTTACAGGTGTTCTTTAAGGTTACAGATGTTTTTTTAAGGTTACAGGTGTTACAGGTGTTCTTTAAAGTCACAGGTGTTACAGGTGTTCTTTAAGTTACAGGTGTTACAGGTGTTCTTTAAGGTTACAGGTGTTACAGGTGTTCTTTAAGGTTACAGGTGTTCTTTAAGGTTACAGGTGTTACAGGTGTTCTTTAAGGTTACAGGTGTTACAGATGTTCTTTAAAGTTACAGGTGTTACAGGTGTTCTTTAAGGTTACAGGTGTTATAGGTGTTATTTAGGTTACAGGTGTTTTTTAAGGTTACAGATGTTCTTTAAGGTTACAGGTGTTACAGGTGTTCTTTAAGTTACAGGTATTCTTTAAGGTTACAGGTGTTACAGGTGTTTTTTAAGGTTACAGATGTTCTTTAGGGTTACAGGTGTTACAGGTGTTCTTTAAGGTTACAGGTGTTACAGGTGTTCTTTAAGGTTACAGGTGTTCTTTAAGGTTACAGGTGTTACAGGTGTTTATTAAGGTTACAGGTGTTACAGGTGTTTTTTAAGGTTACAGATGTTCTTTAAGGTTACAGGTGTTACAGGTGTTCTTTAAGGTTACAGGTGTTACAGGTGTTCTTTAAGGTTACAGGTGTTCTTGAAGGTTACAGGTGTTACAGGTGTTCTTTAAGGTTACAGGTGTTACAGGTGTTCTTTAAGGTTACAGGTGTTACAGGTGTTCTTTAAGGTTACAGGTGTTACAGGTGTTTTTTAAGGTTACAGGTGTTCTTTAAGGTTACAGGTGTTCTTTAAGGTTACAGGTGTTACAGGTGTTCTTTAAGGTTACAGGTGTTACAGGTGTTCTTTAAGGTTACAGGTGTTCTTTAAGTTACAGGTGTTCTTTAAGGTTACAGGTGTTATAGGTGTTTTTTTAAGGTTACAGGTGTTACAGGTGTTCCTTAAGGTTACAGGTGTTACAGGTGTTCTTTAAGGTTATAGGTGTTACAGGTGTTTTTTTTAAAGGTTACAGGTGTTCTTTAAGGTTACAGGTGTTACAGGTGTTCTTTAAGGTTACAGGTGTTCTTTAAAGTACAGGTGTTA
>CM038728.1:482296-502296 GCA_021613375.1 Megaleporinus macrocephalus
GAGAAGATGAACGCTGAGTTGTAGGAGAAGATGAACGCTGAGTTGTAGGAGAAGAACGCTGAGTTGTAGGAGATGAACGCTGAGTTGTAGGAGAAGATGAACGCTGAGTTGTAGAAGATGAACACTGAGTTGTAGAAGATGAACGCTGAGTTGTAGGAGAAGAACGCTGAGTTGTAGGAGAAGATGAACGCTGAGTTGTAGGAGAAGATGAACGCTGAGTTGTAGAAGATGAACACTGAGTTGTAGAAGATGAACGCTGAGTTGTAGAAGATGAACGCTGAGTTGTAGGAGAAGATGAACGCTGAGTTGTAGGAGATGAACGCTGAGTTGTAGAAGATGAACGCTGAGTTGTAGGAGAAGATGAACGCTGAGTTGTAGGAGAAGATGAACGCTGAGTTGTAGGAGATGAATGCTGAGTTGTAGGAGAAGATGAACGCTGAGTTGTAGGAGAAGATGAACGCTGAGTTGTAGGAGAAGATGAACGCTGAGTTGTAGGAGAAGATGAACGCTGAGTTGTAGGAGAAGAACGCTGAGTTGTAGGAGATGAACGCTGAGTTGTAGGAGATGAACGCTGAGTTGTAGGAGATGAGCGCTGAGTTGTAGGAGAAGATGAACGCTGAGTTGTAGGAGAAGATGAACGCTGAGTTGTAGAAGATGAACGCTGAGTTGTAGGAGATGAACGCTGAGTTGTAGCAGATGAACGCTGAGTTGTAGGAGAAGATGAACGCTGAGTTGTAGGAGATGAACGCTGAGTTGTAGGAGAAGATGAACGCTGAGTTGTAGGAGATGAACGCTGAGTTGTAGGAGAAGAAGAACGCTGAGTTGTAGGAGAAGATGAACGCTGAGTTGTAGAAGATGAACGCTGAGTTGTAGGAGATGAACGCTGAGTTGTAGGAGATGAGCGCTGAGTTGTAGGAGATGAGCGCTGAGTTGTAGGAGATGAACGCTGAGTTGTAGGAGATGAACGCTGAGTTGTAGGAGAAGATGAACGCTGAGTTGTAGGAGAAGATGAACGCTGAGTTGTAGGAGAAGATGAACGCTGAGTTGTAGGAGAAGAACGCTGAGTTGTAGGGGATGAACGCTGAGTTGTAGGAGAAGATGAACACTGAGTTGTAGAAGATGAACACTGAGTTGTAGAAGATGAATGCTGAGTTGTAGGAGAAGAACGCTGAGTTGTAGGAGAAGATGAACGCTGAGTTGTAGGAGAAGATGAACGCTGAGTTGTAGAAGATGAACACTGAGTTGTAGAAGATGAACGCTGAGTTGTAGAAGATGAACGCTGAGTTGTAGAAGATGAACGCTGAGTTGTAGGAGAAGATGAACGCTGAGTTGTAGGAGATGAACGCTGAGTTGTAGAAGATGAACGCTGAGTTGTAGGAGAAGATGAACGCTGAGTTGTAGGAGAAGATGAACGCTGAGTTGTAGGAGATGAATGCTGAGTTGTAGGAGAAGATGAACGCTGAGTTGTAGGAGAAGATGAACGCTGAGTTGTAGGAGAAGATGAACGCTGAGTTGTAGGAGAAGATGAACGCTGAGTTGTAGGAGAAGATGAACGCTGAGTTGTAGGAGAAGATGAACGCTGAGTTGTAGGAGAAGATGAACGCTGAGTTGTAGAAGATGAACGCTGAGTTGTAGGAGAAGATGAACGCTGAGTTGTAGGAGAAGATGAACGCTGAGTTGTAGGAGATGAATGCTGAGTTGTAGGAGAAGATGAACGCTGAGTTGTAGGAGAAGATGAACGCTGAGTTGTAGGAGAAGATGAACGCTGAGTTGTAGGAGAAGATGAACGCTGACTTGTAGGAGATGAACGCTGAGTTGTAGGAGAAGAACGCTGAGTTGTAGGAGATGAACGCTGAGTTGTAGGAGATGAACGCTGAGTTGTAGGAGATGAGCGCTGAGTTGTAGGAGAAGATGAACGCTGAGTTGTAGGAGAAGATGAACGCTGAGTTGTAGAAGATGAACGCTGAGTTGTAGGAGATGAACGCTGAGTTGTAGCAGATGAACGCTGAGTTGTAGGAGAAGATGAACGCTGAGTTGTAGGAGAAGATGAACGCTGAGTTGTAGGAGAAGATGAACGCTGAGTTAGTAGAGATGAACGCTGAGTTGTAGGAGAAGAACGCTGAGTTGTAGGAGATTAACGCTGAGTTGTAGGAGATGAACGCTGAGTTGTAGGAGATGAACGCTGAGTTGTAGGAGATGAACGCTGAGTTGTAGGAGATGAACGCTGAGTTGTAGGAGATGAACGCTGAGTTGTAGGAGATTAACGCTGAGTTGTAGGAGATGAACGCTGAGTTGTAGGAGATGAACACTGAGTTGTAGGAGAAGATGAACGCTGAGTTGTAGGAGAAGATGAACGCTGAGTTGTAGGAGATGAACGCTGAGTTGTAGGAGATGAACGCTGAGTTGTAGGAGAAGAACGCTGAGTTGTAGGAGATTAACGCTGAGTTGTAGGAGATGAACGCTGAGTTGTAGGAGATGAACGCTGAGTTGTAGGAGATGAACGCTGAGTTGTAGGAGATGAACACTGAGTTGTAGGAGAAGATGAACGCTGAGTTGTAGGAGATGAACACTGAGTTGTAGGAGAAGATGAACGCTGAGTTGTAGGAGATGAACACTGAGTTGTAGGAGAAGATGAACGCTGAGTTGTAGGAGATGAACGCTGAGTTGTAGGAGAAGATGAACGCTGAGTTGTAGGAGATGAACGCTGAGTTGTAGGAGAAGATGAACGCTGAGTTGTAGGAGAAGATGAACGCTGAGTTGTAGGAGATGAGCGCTGAGTTGTAGGAGATGAGCTCTGAGTTGTAGGAGATGAACGCTGAGTTGTAGGAGATGAACGCTGAGTTGTAGGAGAAGATGAACGCTGAGTTGTAGGAGAAGATGACCGCTGAGTTGTAGGGAGAAGATGAACGCTGAGTTGTAGGAGAAGAACGCTGAGTTGTAGGAGATGAACGCTGAGTTGTAGGAGAAGATGAACGCTGAGTTGTAGAAGATGAACACTGAGTTGTAGAAGATGAACGCTGAGTTGTAGGAGAAGAACGCTGAGTTGTAGGAGAAGATGAACGCTGAGTTGTAGGAGAAGATGAACGCTGAGTTGTAGAAGATGAACACTGAGTTGTAGAGATGAACGCTGAGTTGTAGAAGATGAACGCTGAGTTGTAGGAGAGATGAACGCTGAGTTGTAGGAGATGAACGCTGAGTTGTAGAAGATGAACGCTGAGTTGTAGGAGAAGATGAACGCTGAGTAGTAGGAGAAGATGAACGCTGAGTTGTAGGAGATGAATGCTGAGTTGTAGGAGAAGATGAACGCTGAGTTGTAGGAGAAGATGAACGCTGAGTTGTAGGAGAAGATGAACGCTGAGTTGTAGGAGAAGATGAACGCTGAGTTGTAGGAGATGAACGCTGAGTTGTAGGAGAAGAACGCTGAGTTGTAGGAGATGAACGCTGAGTTGTAGGAGATGAACGCTGAGTTGTAGGAGATGAGCGCTGAGTTGTAGGAGAAGATGAGCGCTGAGTTGTAGGAGAAGATGAACGCTGAGTTGTAGGAGAAGATGAACGCTGAGTTGTAGAAGATGAACGCTGAGTTGTAGGAGATGAACGCTGAGTTGTAGCAGATGAACGCTGAGATAGGTAGGAGAAGATGAAACGCTGAGGTTGTAGGAGAAGATGAATCGCTTGAGTTGTAGAGGAAGATGAACGCTGAGTTGTAGGAGATGAACGCTGAGTTGGTAGGAGATTAACGCTGAGTTGTAGGAGATTGAACGCTGAGTTGTAGGAGATGAACTGCTGAGTTGTAGGAGATTAAACGCTGAGTTGTAGGAGATGAACGCTGAGTTTGTAGGAGATGAACGCTGAGTTGTAGGAGATGAACGCTGAGTTTGTAGGGAGATGAACGCTGAGTTGTAGGAGATTAACGCTGAGTTGTAAGGATATGAACGTCTGGATTGAGGAGATGAAACGAGTTGTAGGAGAAGATGAACGCAGAGTTGTTAGGAGATGAACGCTGAGTTGTAGGAGAAGATGAACCTGAGTTGTAGGAGATGAACACTGAGTTGTAGGAGAAGATGAACGCTGAGTTGTAGGAGATGAACGCTGAGTTGTAGGAGAAGATGAACGCTGAGTTGTAGGAGATGAACGCTGAGTTGTAGGAGAAGATGAACGCTGAGTTGTAGGAGAAGAATGAACGCTGAGTTGTAGGAGATGAAGCTGAGTTGTAGGAGAAGATGAACGCTGAGTTGTAGGAGAAGAAGAATGCTGAGTTGTAGGAGATGAACGCTGAGTTGTAGGAGATGAACGCTGAGTTGTAGGAGAAGATGAACGCTGAGTTGTAGGAGATGAAAGCTGAGTTGTAGGAGAAGATGAACGCTGAGTTGTAGGAGAAGATGACCGCTGAGTTGTAGAAGATGAACTCTGAGTTGTAGGAGAAGAAGATTGCTGAGTTGTAGGAGAAGATGAACGCTGAGTTGTAGGAGATGAACGCTGAGTTGTAGAGATGAACGCTGAGTTGTAGGAGATGAACGCTGAGTTGTAGGAGAAGATGAACGCTGAGTTGTAGGAGAAGAAGAACGCTGAGTTGTAGGAGACGATGAACGCTGAGTTGTAGGAGATGAACGCTGAGTTGTAGGAGATGAACGCTGAGTTGTAGAAGATGAACGCTGAGTTGTAGGAGATGAACGCTGAGTTGTAGGAGATGAACGCTGAGTTGTAGGAGATGAACGCTGAGTTGTAGAGATGAACGCTGAGTTGTAGGAGAAGAAGAACGCTGAGTTGTAGGAGAAGATGAACGCTGAGTTGTAGGAGATGAACGCTGAGTTGTAGGAGAAGATGAACGCTGAGTTGTAGGAGAAGATGAACGCTGAGTTGTAGGAGATGAACGCTGAGTTGTAGGAGATGAGCGCTGAGTTGTAGGAGAAGATGAACGCTGAGTTGTAGGAGAAGATGAACGCTGAGTTGTAGGAGATGAACGCTGAGTTGTAGAAGATGAACGCTGAGTTGTAGGAGAAGATGAACGCTGAGTTGTAGGAGAAGATGAACGCTGAGTTGTAGAAGATGAACGCTGAGTTTTAGGAGATGAACGCTGAGTTGTAGAAGATGAACGCTGAGTTGTAGGAGAAGATGAACGCTGAGTTGTAGGAGAAGATGAACGCTGAGTTGTAGGAGATGAAAGCTGAGTTGTAGGAGAAGATGAACGCTGAGTTGTAGGAGAAGAAGAATGCTGAGTTGTAGGAGATGAACGCTGAGTTGTAGGAGATGAACGCTGAGTTGTAGGAGAAGATGAACGCTGAGTTGTAGGAGATGAACGCTGAGTTGTAGAAGATGAACGCTGAGTTGTAGAAGATGAACGCTGAGTTGTTGAGAGATGAACGCTGAGTTGTAGAAGATGAACGCTGAGTTTTAGGAGATGAACCTGAGTTGTAGAGAAGAACGCTGAGTTGTAGAGAAGATGAACGCTGAGTTGTAGGAGAAGTTGAACGCTGAGTTGTAGGAGATGAAGCTGAGTTGTAGAGAGATGAACGCTGAGTTGTAGGAGATGAACGCTGAGTTGTAGGAGATGACGCTGAGTTGTAGGAGAAGATGAACGCTGAGTTGTAGGAGAAGATGAACGCTGAGTTGTAGGAGATGAACGCTGAGTTGTAGGAGATGAACGCTGAGTTGTAGGAGAAGATGAACGCTGAGTTGTAGGAGATGAACGCTGAGTTGTAGGAGATGAACGCTGAGTTGTAGGAGAAGATGAACGCTGAGTTGTAGGAGATGAAAGCTGAGTTGTAGGAGAAGATGAACGCTGAGTTGTAGGAGAAGATGAACGCTGAGTTGTAGGAGAAGATGACCGCTGAGTTGTAGAAGATGAACTCTGAGTTGTAGGAGAAGAAGATTGCTGAGTTGTAGGAGAAGATGAACGCTGAGTTGTAGGAGATGAACGCTGAGTTGTAGGATGAAAGCTGAGTTTGAGAGATGAATGCTGAGTTGTAGGAGAAGATGAACGCTGAGTTGTAGGAGAAGATGACCGCTGAGTTGTAGAAGATGAACTCTGAGTTGTAGGAGAAGAAGATTGCTGAGTTGTAGGAGAAGATGAACGCTGAGTTGTAGGAGATGAACGCTGAGTTGTAGAAGATGAACGCTGAGTTGTAGGAGATGAACGCTGAGTTGTAGGAGAAGATGAACGCTGAGTTGTAGGAGAAGAAGAACGCTGAGTTGTAGGAGACGATGAACGCTGAGTTGTAGGAGATGAACGCTGAGTTGTAGAAGATGAACGCTGAGTTGTAGGAGATGAACGCTGAGTTGTAGGAGATGAACGCTGAGTTGTAGGAGATGAACGCTGAGTTGTAGGAGAAGATGAACGCTGAGTTGTAGGAGATGAACGCTGAGTTGTAGAAGATGAACGCTGAGTTGTAGGAGAAGATGAACGCTGAGTTGTAGGAGATGAACGCTGAGTTGTAGGAGAAGATGAACGCTGAGTTGTAGGAGAAGAAGAATGCTGAGTTGTAGGAGATGAACGCTGAGTTGTAGGAGATGAACGCTGAGTTGTAGGAGATGAACGCTGAGTTGTAGGAGAAGATGAACGCTGAGTTGTAGGAGATGAACGCTGAGTTGTAGGAGAAGATGAACGCTGAGTTGTAGGAGAAGATGAACGCTGAGTTGTAGGAGATGAACGCTGAGTTGTAGAAGATGAACGCTGAGTTGTAGGAGATGAACGCTGAGTTGTAGGAGAAGAAGAACGCTGAGTTGTAGGAGAAGATGAACGCTGAGTTGTAGGAGACGAACGCTGAGTTGTAGGAGAAGATGAACGCTGAGTTGTAGGAGAAGATGAACGCTGAGTTGTAGGAGAAGATGAACGCTGAGTTGTAGGAGATGAACGCTGAGTTGTAGGAGAAGATGAACGCTGAGTTGTAGGAGAAGATGAACGCTGAGTTGTAGGAGAAGAAGAACGCTGAGTTGTAGGAGATGAACGCTGAGTTGTAGGAGAAGATGAACGCTGAGTTGTAGGAGAAGAAGAACGCTGAGTTGTAGGAGATGAACGCTGAGTTGTAGGAGAAGAAGAACGCTGAGTTGTAGGAGATGAACGCTGAGTTGTAGGAGAAGATGAATGCTGAGTTGTAGGAGAAGATGAACGCTGAGTTGTAGGAGATGAACGCTGAGTTGTAGGAGATGAACGCTGAGTTGTAGGAGAAGAAGAACGCTGAGTTGTAGGAGAAGAAGAACGCTGAGTTGTAGGAGATGAACGCTGAGTTGTAGGAGAAGAAGAACGCTGAGTTGTAGGAGATGAACGCTGAGTTGTAGGAGAAGATGAATGCTGAGTTGTAGGAGATGAACGCTGAGTTGTAGGAGATGAACGCTGAGTTGTAGGAGATGAACGCTGAGTTGTAGGAGAAGAAGAACGCTGAGTTGTAGGAGAAGAAGAACGCTGAGTTGTAGGAGAAGATGAACTGCAGTTTACAAAGGATCCTCATCTTCATCTCCCTGAGACTCGTCTCCACCCTGAAGCACCTGCAGCTGAGAAGAAGAGCTGCAGCGTGGTTCTCAAGTGTTGGTGGACTATGAGAATGAGTGCTGATGAGAAACGTATTGAACTTCCTGTCTGTGGTGGTCCGTGGTGGTCCGTGATGCTCTGTGAGCTACAGATGCTGCAGAAGGGCATGAGGTTGAGCGACACTGCTGTTTACCTTTAATGACCTTTAAGCTCTTGCGCTCTGTCTGTGCAGGTGACTGCTGTGTGATGAAGACAGATGATCCGTCGTTCACAGTGAAGGAGAGAAACACCTACACATGCGCTGGAGTTCACCATGGTAACCGTTTTTAAACAGTTAAGTTGTAGAGAAAGTCGTGTTTCGGTGAACGTGATCACGGTGGTGGTGGTGATGGGAACCAGACGTCTGAGTTCATAGCCTCCAAAAGCTCCTTCACAGAAGATCCCAGATATTAAAGCATGTATCAGTTCGCTGGGTTTACCATCTCGGCACCCCGCGGATCGCTTTCCACTGCTGGCCCTCCTCGGACCACCCAGGTCCGATCTCACCGGTGCTCCTCTCACACACTGATATCAAACTGAGTCTGACTGAAAAAGCTGTTGTTAAAAGTGATTTCTGAAACTCATTTACTGGAAGATGAAAGAAAAGAAGGATCAGTAAATCAGACTGACAGTGAAAAGTCTCACTGTCCTTCACCAGCGGACCCCAGAAGCCCACCAGCTTTGTCACTAGTGGACCAACAGCAGTCCATCAACGTCTTCAGGAGCCTGAATTAGGCAGGACTTTGTTGCGTGCTGCCTGAAACAGGGCGAGCAGGTAGAAACAGGTTCTCTACAGTCTGTACAGCTTACTGTTCAGGTTCATCAACGTTACCATCATCAACGTCACCATCATCAGCGTCACCATCATCAGCGTCACCATCATCAGCGTTACCATCATGAGTGTTACCATCATGAGCGTTACCATCAGCGTCATCACCATCATCAGCGTCACCATCATCAGCGTCACCATCATCAGCGTCACCATCATCAGTGTCACCATCATCAGTGTCACCATCATCAGCGTTACCATCATGAGTGTTACAATCATGAGCGTTACCATCAGCGTCATCACCATCAGCGTCACCATCATCAGCGTCACCATCATCAGTGTCACCATCATCAGTGTCACCATCATCAGCGCCACCATCATCAGCTTTACCATCATCAGTGTCACCATCATCAGTGTCACCATCATCAGTGTTACCATCATCAGCTTTACCATCATCAGTGTCACCATCATCAGCGTTACCATCATGAGCGTTACCATCAGCGTCACCATCATCAGCGTTACCATCATGAGTGTTACCATCATGAGCGTTACCATCAGCGTCACCATCATCAGTGTCACCATCATCATCACCACCACCGTCACCACCATCACCACCGTAATGTAAAACCAGTGGACACTCTGCTAATGAAGTGTTTGGTGTGGACCCTCAGAGTTACTCCAGTTCTTCTTCTCTGGCTCTCTTTCTGCCGCAGTGCTGAAGGTCAGAGTGCTGAGTGTCAGTACCAGCCAGTACGACCGATTCCAGATGGAGATCCTGCTCGTTATAAAGGAGGGAGAACCTACAGGTGAGAACACACCTGTCCACACTTTCTCACTCCAGTACATCATCACCACACATCACCATTTCAAATCTGTGGTGTTCTGACCACTGACTGCTGACCACTAAAATAAATAAACAGTCTGTTCTCAGAAACACCCAGAACACTCTCACCTTCACCCTTTATTCACTCTTTTAACCGAAAGTGTCTCACTCTGGTTTTAATGCAACACCACCGCTGGCAGACATGCTTACAGCACACGTACACACACACACACACACACACACACACACACACACACACACACACACACACACCCCTCCTCCCCCGTTACAGATGGATGTGCAGGCTGGTGCTGTTACAGGACTGATCTGGGTTGTTGTCTTACTGAACAGGCTCTGAGGTCGGCCTGAAGCCGCAGGACACCAGACTGTTCCTCTCTCACGCCGGCTGCAGGGCGGGGCTAAACCTGCAGGTGGGGCAGGACTACCTGATCATCGGCCCCCCCTCAGACATCTGGCAGGAAGGCAGCTCCTCCAGCGGGTAACGTTACACATACAATCAGTTCACAAACTAATCTAGACCTTCTCCAACACACACCTGGACTAATCTAGACCCTCTCCAACACACACCTGAACTAATCTAGACCTTCTCCAACACACACCTGGACTAATCTAGACCCTCTCCTACCACACACCTGTACTAATCTAAGACCCTCTCCAACACACACCCTGGACTAATCTAGACCTTCTCCAACACACAACCCTGAACTAATCTAGACCCTCTCCAACACACACCTGGACTAATCTAGACCTTCTCCAACACACACTGAACTAATCTAGACCCCTCTCCAACACACACCTGGACTAATCTAGTCCTCTCCAACACACACCTGAACTAATCTAGACCCTCTCCAACACACACCTGGACTAATCTAGACGCTCTCCAACACACACCTGAACTAATCTAGACCCTCTCCAACACTACACCCCTGGACTAATCTAAGACCTTCTCCAACACACACCTGGACTAATCTAGACCCTCTCCAACACGACACCTGGACTTAATCTAGACCTTCTCCAACACACACCTGGACTAATCTAGACCCTCTCCAACACACACCTGGACTAATCTAGACCTTCTCCAACACACACCTGAACTAATCTAGACCCTCTCCAACACACACCTGGACTAATCTAGACCCTCTCCAACACACACCTGAACTAATCTAGACCCTCTCCAACACACACCTGGACTAATCTAGACGCTCTCCAACACACACCTGAACTAATCTAGACCCTCTCCAACACACACCTGGACTAATCTAGACCTTCTCCAACACACACCTGGACTAATCTAGACCCTCTCCAACACACACCTGGACTAATCTAGACCTTCTCCAACACACACCTGAACTAATCTAGACCCTCTCCAACACACACCTGGACTAATCTAGACCCTCTCCAACACACACCTGAACTAATCTAGACCCTCTCCAACACACACCTGGACTAATCTAGACCCTCTCCAATACACACCTGGACTAATCTAGACCCTCTCCAACACACACCTGAACTAATCTAGACCCTCTCCAACACACACCTGGACTAATCTAGACCATCTCAAACACACACCTGGACTAATCTAGACCCTCTCCAACACACACCTGAACTAATCTAGACGCTCTCCAACACACACCTGAACTAATCTAGACCCTCTCCAACACACACCTGGACTAATCTAGACCCTCTCCAACACACACCTGGACTAATCTAGACCCTCTCCAACACACACCTGGACTAATCCAGACCCTCTCCAACACACACCTGGACTAATCTAGACCCTCTCCAACACACACCTGGACTAATCTAGACCCTCTCCAACACACACCTGGACTAATCCAGACCCTCTCCAACACACACCTGAACTAATCTAGACCCTCTCCAACACACACCTGAACTAATCTAGACCTTCTCCAACACACACCTGGACTAACCTAGACCCTCTCCAACACACACCTGGACTAATCTAGACCCTCTCCAACACACACCTGGACTAATCTAGACCTTCTCCAACACACACCTGGACTAATCTAGACCTTCTCCAACACACACCTGGACTAATCTAGACCTTCTCCAACACACACCTGGACTAATCTAGACCCTCTCCAACACACACCTGAACTAATCTAGACCTTCTCCAACACACACCTGGACTAATCTAGACCTTCTCCAACACACACCTGGACTAATCTAGACCCTCTCCAACACACACCTAGACTAATCTAGACCCTCTCCAACACACACCTGGACTAATCTAGACCTTCTCCAACACACACCTGGACTAATCTAGACCTTCTCCAACACACACCTGGACTAATCTAGACCTTCTCCAACACACACCTGGACTAATCTAGACCCTCTCCAACACACACCTGAACTAATCTAGACCTTCTCCAACACACACCTGGACTAATCTAGACCCTCTCCAACACACACCTGAACTAATCTAGACCCTCTCAAACACACACCTGAACTAATCTAGACCCTCTCAAACACACACCTGGACTAATCTAGACCCTCTCCAACACACACCTGAACTAATCTAGACCCTCTCCAACACACACCTGAACTAATCTAGACCCTCTCAAACACACACCTGAACTAACCTAGACCCTCTCCAATACACACCTGGACTAATCTAGACTCTCTCCAACACACACCTGGACTAACCTAGACCCTCTCCAACACACACCTGGACTAATCTAGACCCTCTCCAACACACACCTGAACTAATCTAGACCCTCTCAAACACACACCTGGACTAATCTAGACCCTCTCCAACACACACCTGGACTAATCTAGACGCTCTCCAACACACACCTGGACTAATCTAGACCCTCTCCAACACACACCTGAACTAATCTAGACCTTCTCCAACACACACCTGGACTAACCTAGACCCTCTCCAACACACACCTGGACTAATCTAGACCCTCTCCAACACACACCTGGACTAATCTAGACCTTCTCCAACACACACCTGGACTAATCTAGACCTTCTCCAACACACACCTGGACTAATCTAGACCTTCTCCAACACACACCTGGACTAATCTAGACCCTCTCCAACACACACCTGAACTAATCTAGACCTTCTCCAACACACACCTGGACTAATCTAGACCTTCTCCAACACACACCCTGGACTAATCTAGACCCTCTCCAACACACACCTAGACTAATCTAGACCCTCTCCAACACACACCTGGACTAATCTAGACCTTCTCCAACACACACCTGGACTAATCTAGACCTTCTCCAACACACACCTGGACTAATCTAGACCCTCTCCAACACACACCTAGACTAATCTAGACCCTCTCCAACACACACCTGGACTAATCTAGACCTTCTCCAACACACACCTGGACTAATCTAGACCCTCTCCAACACACACCTAAACTAATCTAGACCCTCTCAAACACACACCTGAACTAACCTAGACCCTCTCCAACACACACCTGGACTAACCTAGACCCTCTCCAACACACACCTGGACTAATCTAGACCCTCTCCAACACACACCTGAACTAATCTAGACCCTCTCCAACACACACCTGGACTAATCTAGACCCTCTCCAACACACACCTGGACTAATCTAGACGCTCTCCAACACACACCTGGACTAATCTAGACCCTCTCCAACACACACCTGAACTAATCTAGACGCTCTCCAACACACACCTGGACTAATCTAGACCCTCTCCAATACACACCTGGACTAATCTAGACCCTCTCCAACACACACCTGGACTAATCTAGACCCTCTCCAACACACACCTGGACTAATCTAGACCCTCTCCAACACACACCTGGACTAACCTAGACCCTCTCCAACACACACCTGAACTAATCTAGACCCTCTCCAACACACACCTGAACTAATCTAGACCCTCTCAAACACACACCTGGACTAATCTAGACCCTCTCCAACACACACCTGGACTAATCTAGACCCTCTCCAACACACACCTGGACTAATCTAGACCCTCTCCAACACACACCTAGACTAATCTAGACCCTCTCCAACACACACCTGGACTAATCTAGAACCTCTCCAACACACACCTGGACTAACCTAGACCCTCTCCAACACACACCTGGACTAATCTAGACCCTCTCCAACACACACCTGGACTAATCTAGACCCTCTCCAATACACACCTGGACTAATCTAGACCCTCTCCAACACACACCTGGACTAATCTAGACCCTCTCCAACACACACCTGGACTGATCTAGACCCTCTCCAACACACACCTGAACTAATCTAGACCCTCTCCAACACACACCTGAACTAATCTAGACCCTCTCCAACACACACCTGGACTAATCTAGACCCTCTCCAACACACACCTGGACTAATCTAGACCCTCTCCAACACACACCTAGACTAATCTAGACCCTCTCCAACACACACCTGGACTAACCTAGACCCTCTCCAACACACACCTGGACTAACCTAGACCCTCTCCAACACACACCTGAACTAATCTAGACCCTCTCAAACACACACCTGAACTAATCTAGACCCTCTCCAACACACACCTGGACTAATCTAGACCCTCTCCAACACACACCTGGACTAATCTAGACCCTCTCCAACACACACCTGGACTAATCTAGACCCTCTCCAACACACACCTGGACTAATCTAGACCCTCTCCAACACACACCTGGACTAATCTAGACCCTCTCCAACACACACCTGGACTAACCTAGACCCTCTCCAACACACAACTGAAGTAATCTAGACCCTCTCCAACACACACCTGGACTAATCTAGACCCTCTCCAGCACACACCTGGACTAATCTAGACCCTCTCCAACACACACCTGGACTAACCTAGACCCTCTCCAACACACAACTGAAGTAATCTAGACCCTCTCCAACACACACCTGGACTAATCTAGACCCTCTCAAACACACACCTGAACTAATCTAGACCCTCTCAAACACACACCTGGACTAATCTAGACCCTCTCCAACACACACCTGGACTAATCTAGACCCTCTCCAACACACACCTGGACTAATCTAGACCCTCTCCAACACACACCTGAACTAATCTAGACCCTCTCAAACACACACCTGGACTAATCTAGACCCTCTATAACATACACTTTAATCAGTGTTGTGTAGTGTCTCCTAGTGGAGAGCTACAGTCCTGCACCTGTAGAGCAGTGGTAGTTGATGTTCTTGCTGTGTTCCTCCTTCTCATCGGGTTCATGCAGCCCCAGCTAACCGCCGTGTTCCCGTTTCTCCGGCAGACACGCGTACATGCTGGGTAAGAAGACGTGGGTGGAGCGCTGGCCCTCGTCAGCCGAGTGTGTGCATCAGATGGCCGTGAAGGAGCGATGTCAGAGTCTGGAGACGTTCGCTGACGAATTACTGAAAAGTGGCTGCAAGACCTGAGAAGCGTGTCGAGATACAAACACTGTCCTCTGTGAGCATCTGTAGCTTAAACACTCTAGAAGTCTGGACTGACTCAGCTTTTCAGATATTCATTTTAAACGTGATCATTTAGAAATAAAATGTTTATGTTGTGACGGTTCTTTTACTGCACTTCGAGATCCTGACCCTTTACTTGATGTCAGAACTTTACTCTGTGTGATTCTTCAAACTAAGTGTAGAAGTGATGTAGTGCTTTAAGACTGGAACTGATCTTAATCACCTAGTCGGTCATTCTGAGACCCCATGTGTTTGAATATCGTAGTGCAGTGTTTATGGAGTTACTCACACCTGCAGTAGCTGCTCCTCACAAACTGATATAAACATGTTATTAACATTACTCCACCGAGACTGATCAGCCGCTCACAGCTTCATACACCATAAACAACCAGCAGGACGTTAATGTTATATATTATTTACTGCTCGCTCAGCAAACGCTTCAGATTCAGATACGCTTCAGTAGCTCATCTGCTGCTGGATCAGACACAGCAGTGCTGCTGCTGGAGTGTTTAGTGTGTCCACTCACTGTCCACTCTATGAGACACTTCTACTACTTGCTGGTCCACCTTGTAGATGTAAAGTCAGAGACAGTAGCTCATCTGCTGCTGCACAGTTTGTGTTCCTCTAGTTCTTCATCAGTGGACACAGGACGCCGCCCACAGGACACTGCTGTCCAGATAGTTTTGGTTGGTGGACGATTCTCAGTCCAGCAGAGACACTGAGGTGTTTAAACACTCCAGAAGCAGCACTGCTGTGTCTGATCCACTCACACTAGCACAACACACTAACACACCATCACCACGTCAATGTCACTGCAGTGCTGAGAATGACCCACCTCCCTAATAGTATCTGCTCTGTGGGGGTCCTGTGGGGGTCCTGATCAATAAAGAACAGAGTAATAAAGTATACAGAGAATCAGATGAACCACAGTCTGTAAGTGGAGCTGCTACAGTGGACAGTGAGTGGAGGTCCTGTATGGTCAGTGGAGCTGATACAGTGGACAGTGAGTGGAGGTCCTGTATGGTCAGTGGAGCTGATACAGTGGACAGTGAGTGTAGGTCCTGTATGGTCAGTGGAGCTGATACAGTGGTCAGTGAGTGGAGGTCCTGTATGGTCAGTGGAGCTGATACAGTGGACAGTGAGTGGAGGTCCTGTATGATCAGTGGAGCTGATACAGTGGACAGTGAGTGGAGGTCCTGTATGGTCAGTGGAGCTGATACAGTGGACAGTGAGTGGAGGTCCTGTATGGTCAGTGGAGCTGATACAGTGGACAGTGAGTGGAGGTCCTGTATGGTCAGTGGAGCTGATACAGTGGACAGTGAGTGGAGGTCCTGTATGGTCAGTGGAGCTGATACAGTGGACAGTGAGTGGAGGTCCTGTATGGTCAGTGGAGCTGATACAGTGGACAGTGAGGTGGAGGTCCTGTATGGTCAGTGGAGCTGATACAGTGGTCAGTGAGTGGAGGTCCTGTATGGTCAGTGGAGCTGATACAGTGGTCAGTGGGTGGAGATATGAGGAGGTGGAGTTATGTTATGGATGGTTGGTGTATGTTGAGAGTGAAGGAATACAGGAAGGTATTTTTATTTCCACGCTGCAGGTATGTGTGTAATTCAGATACGGCTATTCTGATTGGCTGCTGTGAGAGAGCAGTCCTACGCGGTGTGTGATTGGCTGTGTCTGTTGGTGTGTATCAGAGTGAATTAGTTTGAACTGATAATGAAACTTTATTAAAGTTTAAATGAATCTAGATTATTCCGGAACACCTCCCGGCCGAGCCGGCTGAGATCAGCTCTCCGGAACTTGAGCTGCATGAAAGGGTCTGTTCTCTGACCGGCTGTGAAACGCTCGACCTCTGATCCAAACACAGTCCTGTGAAGCGGCTCTCGTGCTCAGACCCCACGCCCAGAGCCGGCGCTCCTCCAGACCCTGTTAGATCATTTAAACAGATTCAAGATCAGGAGTGCTGCGGGGCGCTGTGTTTACATTTAGAGCGCGAGCCAGGACGGTATATCCCCAAACACTCTCTACACGGGGGGTCTGTTTAGACCAGGACTCACAGGCAACCAGTCTGTGCACTCTCAGAAGCCGCTGGAGTCTGTGCACTCTCAGAAGCCGCTGGAGTCTGTGCACTCTCAGAAGCCGCTGGAGTCTGTGCACTCTCAGAAGCCGCTGGAGTCTGTGCACTCTGCGTGTGTTCGGGGGGGCGTTGGTGAGCCTGCAGGCGCGCGTGCTGGCTGGGACTGGGAAGTGTTTACAGGCTAAGTTCTGGGGTGGTCCGCCGAGCGGCTCTGCTGTTTGAAGTCGGGTCAGGACGCAGGAGCTCCAGCTCGTGGTTGTGGTCTTCAGAACGGGAGAGCATTAGATCCTCGAGGCGAGTCAGTGCTGAGGATCTGAGAAGCAGGTTAAGCTGTAAAGTGTTTGAGGAGTGTTAACCGTGTCCATGACGACGCGAGTGAGATGATTAAGTCATTAACCGGCTTTGGTGAGTTAGCTGTAATGCTGATCAGTGAGTTCTTGTTAGACGGACCGGAAGCAGATCTGAAACTCTTCACTGAACTGTAGTTCACGCGGAGAGTCAGCAGAGGGCGCAGTTTGACTGGAATAGCTGAGTAGTGCAGCTGAGTTCACGTTTCTGCTCACGAGGCCGTCTGGATGGAGCTGTTACCTCCAACTCCACAACATCTCAACATCTCAACATCTGAGCTCACCGTTCAGAACTTCTTCTAAATCAGAGCTCAGCAGATCAAACACACATACCATACATTACGAACACTGACCAGTCCTGTGTCCATTAACGTCCAGCATTTAGGACTATAATACAGCCACACACACACACACACACACACACACTTCTGTACTGTGTGTGTGTGTGTGTGTGTGTGTGTGTGTGTGTGTGTGTGTGTGTGTGTGTGAGAGAGAGAGAGAGAGACCTTGAAAGCCTAATAGCCAGTCATAACAAGGAGAGGAAGTGGAAAACAATGTGTTCATGAATCCTTCTGAAGGACAGAGAGACAAAAAGACAGAGAGAGAGAGAGAGACAGTAAGAGAGTGAGAAAGAGAGTGAGCAATGGAGAGAGAGAGAGAGTGAGTGAGTGATAGTGAGAGTGAGTGAGTGATAGAGAGAGAGAGTGATAGATAGAGTGAGTGATAGAGTGAGCTAAGTTGCACAGTGTACTGTGTGTGTGTCAGTGTGTGTTTTTGTGTGTTTAGGGGACGTAAGTGCTCAGACACATCAAGAAGTTTCCACGACACACGGTTACGACCATATATCAGCACTTCACACTACATCCTACTAACACAACTGATTATGTTCTCCCTGTACTGACCATTTCAGGTACTGACCGTTTCAGGTACTGACCGTTTCAGGTACTCACTGCTTTGGTTACTGACCGCTTCGGTTACTGACCGTTTAGGTACAGATCGTTTCAGGTACAGACCGTTTCAGGTACTGACAGTTTCAGGCACTGACCGTTTCCAGGAACTGACTGTTTCAGCTACTGATCGTTTCAGGTGCTGACCGTTTCAGGTACTGACCGTTTCAGGTACTGACCGTTTCAGGTACTCACCGCTTCGGTTACTGACCGCTTCGGGTACTGACCGTTTAGGTACAGATCGTTTCAGGTAAGGGCATGGGTTCGGTCACTGGTCCACCTGTACACGTCACTGACCAGCTTTTACTACGGTTCACTGCTCGGTGACTGTTTGCAGCCCTTCATGGACTTCATGGACCTCCACAGTGATGTTCACACTGCTGTCGCGCTCAGGTGGTCCAGAAGAGGAGCAGAGTGTCCTGGACCCTCACCCAGCGTGCGCCCAGTCCAGCGTATTTAGGACGTGTAGGAGATCAGTTCACACCCCAGGTCCTGTATCTACTTACACCACAAAGCTGTGGGCGGCAGTTTTCTAGCCTGTGATTGGTCCGTCACTTCAAACCTGAACCTTATACAAAAGCATGTGTAGCACAGCTAGCTCTTCATTCAGTAGCAGCTATAACTTCTATAACTAGAGTATAGGCACACATTGCAATGCTAAACTATATACTGGGAGTGTGTGTGTGTGTGTGTGTGTGTGTGTGTGTGTGCATGTGTGTTTTTATATATATATATATATATATATATATATATATATATATATATATATGTATATATATGTGTGTGTGTATGTGTTTGTGTGTATGTATATATATATATATATATATATATATATATATATATATGTGTGTGTGTGTGTGTGTGTGTGTGTGTGTGTGTGTGTGTTTTCCAGGTGAGTGAAGCACTGTTGGGTTTGTTTCTGCTAAATTTGGAGGTGTTCCCCTTATGTATGCCAGCGCCCACATACACCTGCGCACACACACACACACACACACACTCTCTCATTTACCCTCTCACACCAGCTCACACCAGTGTATGTCTCTCTCTCATCTCGACACACTCCTGCTGTGGCTCTATTTCTTTTCTACGTTGTCTCAAACATCATATCAAATCATATACATCCCATAATACTGCGCTCTGTGTGTATATGCTGTCTAAACAGTTCCTCTGTTTGTATAAATCTGTTCAAAGCTCTAGATGTGACTCCAGACTACTCGGAATGAAAGCTCGCTGCATTGATTAACTGGTGAAAATACATTAACAGCTAAGATCAAAGAGCTTTACTGTTCAGCTCTGAGTCTCCTGATCTGATCTGAGTGTAAAAGTGTGTATCTGATCAATAAGTGTCTGATCACCAGTAAGAACAGCAGATCTGATTAGAACAGATGTTAATAATCAGACATACAATACAAAGTAACATGAATATGTTATTGTGAGAGAAGTAGATCAGATCTTGATCCAGTTTGAAGAACAAAGTTAGGTTCCAGATTTCTCCTGGACGCCCCAGACATTGTATGAATGTGTTCAGTTCCTTCAGCAGCAAATCTTGATTTAGCTTAATGAAGTACTGAGCAATGTTCTTGTGTGTATCCAGTCTCAGTATATAAACACTGGCAGTGGTGTAAAGCTCCACCACTGGACTCTGGAGGGGTGTAAAGCTCCACCACTGGACTCTGGAGTGGAGTAAGGCTCTACCGCTGGACTCTGGAGGGGTGTAAAGCTCCACCACTGGACTCTGGAGTGGAGTAAGGCTCTACCGCTGGACTCTGAATTGTCTGAATTGCTAGAGACTCCATAATCTGGTGGAAAGCTCCCCTGAGTAGTGGGGACTGTATAGCTGTAAAAAGGGCAACTTCATTTTGGAATGGGACGTCCAGTAGACTCCTCGTGCTGTGGTGTGTATGATTTCTCCAGCAGGCGACGACAGAATAAACAATTAGAAGAAAGTTTTTTCTCTTCCATTTACCATCAAATCAACACCTGTAAACATCATCTGGAGCAGATTGAGACCTGGCTCGGTGTGAAACATTAAAAAACATCTTAAACAGGTGCTGCTCTCACG
>CM038728.1:507296-510494 GCA_021613375.1 Megaleporinus macrocephalus
ATAATAGTCTCATACAGTCTGATACAGTATAATAGTCTGATACAGTATAATAGTCTGACACAGTATAATAGTCTGATACAGTTTAATAGTCTGATACAGTATAATAGTCTGATACAGTCTGACACAGTATAATAGTCTGACACAGTATAATAGTCTGATACAGTTTAATAGTCTGATACAGTATAATAGTCTGATACAGTATAATAGTCTGATACAGTCTGATACAGTATAATAGTCTGATACAGTGTAATTGTCTGATACAGTATAATAGTCTGATACAGTCTGATACAGTATAATAGTCTGATACAGTCTGACACAGTATAATAGTCTGATACAATATAATAGTCTGATACAGTCTGATACAGTATAATAGTCTGATACAGTCTGACACAGTATAATAGTCTGATACAATATAATAGTCTGATACAGTCCGATACAGTATAATAGTCTGATACAGTGTAATTGTCTGATACAGGATAATTATCTGATACAGTCTGATACAGTGTAATAGTATGATACAGTATAATAGTCTGATGCAGTCTGATACAGTATAATAGTCTGATGCAGTCTGATAGTGTAATAGTCTGATACAGTATAATAGTCTGATACAGTATAATAGTCTGATACAGTCTGATACTGTGTAATAGTCTGATACAGTGTAATAGTCTGATGCAGTCTGATACAGTGTAATAGTCTGATACAGTATAATAGTCTGATAAAGTCTGATACAGTCTGAAACAGTGTAATAGTCTGATACAGTATAATAGTCTGATACAGTATAATAGTCTGATGCAGTCTGATACAGTATAATAGTCTGATGCAGTCTGATAGTGTAATAGTCTGATACAGTATAATAGTCTGATGCAGTCTGATACAGTGTATTAGTCTGATACAGTGTAATAGTCTGATACAGTGTAATAGTCTGATACAGTCTGAAACAGTATAATAGTCTGATACAGTATAATAGTCTGATACAGTATAATAGTCTGATGCAGTCTGATACAGTATAATAGTCTGATGCAGTCTGATAGTGTAATAGTCTGATACAGTATAATAGTCTGATGCAGTCTGATACAGTGTATTAGTCTGATACAGTGTAATAGTCTGATACAGTATAATAGTCTGATACAGTATAATAGTCTGATACAGTCTGATACTGTGTAATAGTCCGATACAGTTTAATAGTCTGATAAAGTGTAATAGTCTGATACAGTATAATAGTCTGATACAGTCTGATACTGTGTAATAGTCCGATACAGCGTAATAGTCTGATACAGTGTAATAATCTGATACAGTATAATAGTCTGATACAGTATAATAGTCTGATACTGTGTAATAGTCTGATACAGTATAATAGTCTGATACTGTGTAATAGTCTGATACAGTATAATAGTCTGATGCAGTCTGATACAGTGTAATAGTCTGATACAGTATAATGGTCTAATACAGTCTAATACAGTGTAGTAGTCTGATACAGTCTGACACAGTATAATAGTCTGATACAATATAATAGTCTGATACAGTCCGATACAGTATAATAGTCTGATACAGTGTAATTGTCTGATACAGGATAATTATCTGATACAGTCTGATACAGTGTAATAGTATGATACAGTATAATAGTCTGATGCAGTCTGATACAGTATAATAGTCTGATGCAGTCTGATAGTGTAATAGTCTGATACAGTATAATAGTCTGATACAGTATAATAGTCTGATACAGTCTGATACTGTGTAATAGTCTGATACAGTATAATAGTCTGATACAGTATAATAGTCTGATACAGTCTGATACTGTGTAATAGTCCGATACAGTTTAATAGTCTGATAAAGTGTAATAGTCTGATACAGTATAATAGTCTGATACAGTCTGATACTGTGTAATAGTCCGATACAGTGTAATAGTCTGATACAGTGTAATAATCTGATACAGTATAATAGTCTGATACAGTATAATAGTCTGATACTGTGTAATAGTCTGATACAGTATAATAGTCTGATGCAGTCTGATACAGTGTAATAGTCTGATACAGTATAATGGTCTAATACAGTCTAATACAGTGTAGTAGTCTGATATAGTCTGACACAGTATAATAGTCTGATACAATATAATAGTCTGATACAGTCCGATACAGTATAATAGTCTGATACAGTGTAATTGTCTGATACAGGATAATTATCTGATACAGTCTGATACAGTGTAATAGTATGATACAGTATAATAGTCTGATGCAGTCTGATATCAGTATAATAGTCTGATGCAGTCTGATACAGTATAATAGTCTGATACAGTGTAATAGTCTGATACAGTATAATAGTCTGATACAGTCTGATACTGTGTAATAGTCTGATACAGTATAATAGTCTGATACAGTCTGATACAGTGTAATAGTCTGATACAGTATAATAGTCTGATACAGTCTGATACTGTGAAATAGTCTGATACAGTGTAATAGTCTGATACAGTATAATAGTCTGATGCAGTCTGATACAGTATAATAGTCTGATGCAGTCTGATAGTGTAATAGTCTGATACAGTATAATAGTCTGATGCAGTCTGATACAGTGTATTAGTCTGATACAGTGTAATAGTCTGATACAGTGTAATAGTCTGATACAGTCTGATACAGTCTGAAACAGTGTAATAGTCTGATACAGTATAATAGTCTGATACAGTATAATAGTCTGATGCAGTCTGATACAGTATAATAGTCTGATGCAGTCTGATAGTGTAATAGTCTGATACAGTATAATAGTCTGATGCAGTCTGATACAGTGTATTAGTCTGATACAGTGTAATAGTCTGATACAGTATAATAGTCTGATACAGTATAATAGTCTGATACAGTCTGATACTGTGTAATAGTCCGATACAGTTTAATAGTCTGATAAAGTGTAATAGTCTGATACAGTATAATAGTCTGATACAGTCTGATACTGTGTAATAGTCCGATACAGTGTAATAGTCTGATACAGTGTAATAATCTGATACAGTATAATAGTCTGATACAGTATAATAGTCTGATACAGTCTGATACTGTGTAATAGTCTGATACAGTATAATAGTCTGATGCAGTCTGATACAGTGTAATAGTCTGATACAGTATAATGGTCTAATACAGTCTAATACAGTGTAGTAGTCTGATACAGTGTAATAGTCTGATACAGTGTAATAGTCTGATGCAGTCTGATACAGTG
>CM038728.1:511494-528994 GCA_021613375.1 Megaleporinus macrocephalus
CACCTCTCTCCACCTCTCACTACCTCTCTCCAGCTCTCTCCACCTCTCCCCAGCTCTCTCAAGCTCTCTCCACCTCTCCCCACCTCTCTCCACCTCTCACTTCCTCTCTCCACCTCTCTCCAGCTCTCCCCACCTCTCCCCACTTCTCTCCACCTCTCACTACCTCTCTCCACCTCTCTCCAGCTCTCCCCACCTCTCTCCACCTCTCTCCACTTCTCTCCACCTCCAGCTTTCTCCATCTCTCTCCACCTCTCTCCACTTCTCTCCACTTCTCTCCACCTCCAGCTTTCCCCACCTCTCTCCACTTCTCTCCACCTCTCTCCACCTCTCTCCACCTCCAGCTTTCTCCATCTCTCTCCACTTCTCTCCACCTCCAGCTTTCTCCATCTCTCTCCACCTCTCTCCACTTCTCTCCACCTCCAGCTTTTTCCAACTCTCTCCACTTCTCTCCACCTCCAGCTTTCTCCACCTCTCTCCCGCTCTCTCCATCTCTCTCCATCTCCCTCCAGCTCTCCCCACCTTTCTCCAGCTCTCTCCACCTCTCTCCACCTCTCCCCACCTCTCCCCACCTCTCCCCACCTCTCTCTACCTCCAGCTTTCTCCAGCTCTCCACCTCTCTCCACTTCTCTCCACCTCCTGCTTTCTCCAGCTCTCCACCTCTCTCCATTTCTCTCCACCTCCAGCTTTCTCCACCTCTCTCCACTTCTCTCCACCTCCAGCTTTCTCCAGCTCTCCACCTCTCTCCACTTCTCTCCACCTCCTGCTTTCTCCAGCTCTCCACCTCTCTCCACTTCTCTCCACCTCCAGCTTTCTCCAGCTCTATCCACCTCTCTCCACTTCTCTCCACCTCCTGCTTTCTCCACCTCTCTCTAGCTCTCTCAGCCTCTCTCCACATCTCTCCACCACCAGCTTTCTCCACCTCTCTTCAGCTCTCTCCACCTCTCTCCATCTCTAGCTTTCTCCAGCTCTCTCCACCTCTCCCCATCTCTCTTCACCTCTCTCCACCTCTCTCCCCATCTCTCTCCACCTCTCCTCAGCTCTCTCCACCTCTCTCCACCTCTCTTCACCTCCACCTGTCTCCAGCTCTCTCCACCTCCAGCTTCACCTCTCCAACTCTCCCCATCTCTCTCCACCTCTCCCCACCTCTCTCCAGCTCTCTCCAGCTCTCTCCACCTCTCTCCACCTCTCTCCAGCTCTCTCCACCTCTCACTACCTCTCTCCAGCTCTCTCCAGCTCTCTCCAGCTCTCTCCACCTCTCTCCAGCTCTCTCCACCTCTCACTACCTCTCTCCACTCTCACTACCTCTCTCCACCTCTCCCCACCTCTCACTACCTCTCTTCAGCTCTCCCCACCTCTCCCCATCTCTCTTCACCTCTCCCCACCTCTCCCCATCTCTCTCCACCTCTCTCCACTTCTCTCCACCTCCAGCTTTCTCCAGCTCTCCACCTCTGTCCACCTCTCTCCAGCTCTCTCCACCTCTCACTACCTCTCTCCAGCTCTCTTCACCTCTTACTACCTCTCTCCACCTCTCCCCACCTCTCACTACCTCTCTTCAGCTCTCCCCACCTCTCCCCATCTCTCTCCACCTCTCTCCACTTCTCTCCACCTCCAGCTTTCTCCACCTCTCTCCAAATCTCTCCACCTCCAGCTTTCTCCACCTCTCTCCACTTCTCTCCACCTCCAGCTTTCTCCAGCACTCCACCTCTCTCCACTTCTCTCCACCTCCAGCTTTCTCCACCTCTCTCCACCTCTCTCCACTTCTCTCCACCTCCAGCTTTCTCCACCTCTATCCACCTCTCTCCACTTCTCTCCACCTCCTGCTTTCTCCACCTCTCTCTAGCTCTCTCGACCTCTCTCCACATCTCTCCACCTCCAGCTTTCTCCACCTCTCTTCAGCTCTCTCCACCTCTCTCCACATCTCTCCACCTCCAGCTTTCTCCACCTCTCTTCAGCTCTCTCCACCTCTCTCCACATCTCTCCACCTCCAGCTTTCTCCACCTCTATTCAGCTCTCTCCACCTCTCTCCACCTCTAGCTTTCTCCAGCTCTCTCCACCTCTCCCCATCTCTCTCCACCTCTCTCCACATCTCTCCATTTCCAGCTTTCTCCAACTCTCTCCACTTCTCTCCACCTCCACCTCTCTCCAGCTCTCTCCACCTCCAGCTTCACCTCTCCACCTCTCCCCACCTCTCCCCACCTCTCCAGCTCTCCCCACCTCTCCCCATCTCTCTCCACCTCTCTCCAGCTCGCTCCACCTCTTCCCACCTCTCTCCACCTCTCCCCACCTCTCCCCATCTCTCTCCACCTCTCTCCACCTCTCCCCATCTCTCAGCTCTCTCCACCTCTCCCCATCTCTCCAGCTCTCTCCACCTCTCCTCAGCTCTCTCCACCTCTCCCCATCTCTCAGCTCTCTCCACCTCTCCCCATCTCTCCAGCTCTCTCCACCTCTCCTCAGCTCTCTCCAGCTCTCTCCACCTCTCTTCACCTCCACCTCTCTCCAGCTCTCTCCACCTCCAGCTTCACCTCTCCAACTCTCCCCATCTCTCTCCACCTCTCCCCACCTCTCTCCAGCTCTCTCCACCTCCAGCTTCACCTCTCCAACTCTCCCCATCTCTCTCCACCTCTCCCCACCTCTCTCCAGCTCTCTCCAGCTCTCTCCACCTCTCCCCATCTCTCCAGCTCTCTCCACCTCTCCTCAGCTCTCTCCAACTCTCTCCACCTCTCTTCACCTCCACCTCTCTCCAGCTCTCTCCACCTCCAGCTTCACCTCTCCAACTCTCCCCATCTCTCTCCACCTCTCCCCACCTCTCTCCAGCTCTCTCCACCTCCAGCTTCACCTCTCCAACTCTCCCCATCTCTCTCCAGCTCTCTCCACCTCTCTCCATCTCTCTCCACCTCTCCCCACCTCTCTCCATCTCTCTCCACCTCTCCCCACCTCTCCCCACCTCTCTCCAGCTCTCTCCAGCTCTCTCCACCTCTCTCCAGCTCTCTCCACCTCTCTCCATCTCTCTCCACCTCTCTCCATCTCTCTCCACCTCTCTCCACCTCTCTCCACCTCTCTCCATCTCTCTCCACCTCTCCCCACCTCTCTCCATCTCTCTCCAGCTCTCTCCACCTCTCTCCAGCTCTCTCCAGCTCTCTCCATCTCTCTCCACCTCTCTCCATCTCTCTCCAGCTCTCTCCAGCTCTCTCCATCTCTCTCCACCTCTCTCCATCTCTCTCCATCTCTCTCCAGCTCTCTCCATCTCTCTCCATCTCTCTCCACCTCTCTCCATCTCTCTCCATCTCTCTCCATCTCTCTCCAGCTCTCTCCACCTCTCTCCACCTCTCTCCAGCTCTCTCCAGCTCTCTCCATCTCTCTCCACCTCTCTCCACCTCTCTCCATCTCTCTCCAGCTCTCTCCAGCTCTCTCCATCTCTCTCCAGCTCTCTCCACCTCTCTCCATCTCTCTCCACCTCTCTCCATCTCTCTCCACCTCTCTCCACCTCTCTCCAGCTCTCTCCAGCTCTCTCCACCTCTCCCCACCTCTCTCCACCTCTCTCCAGCTCTCTCCAGCAACTGGGTTTCCTGTCTGGACAGGGGGGCTCTGATTAAGGGTGGTCTCTGCAGGACAGACGGAGAGAGGGAGGGAGGGGGAGTGGTGGGAGATGTCGATGCCCTTATTTCCCGTTAGACGTTGGTCTGCTGGGGGCGTGTCTAACGTAAACACATCTTAGATCAAAGTGTTACCCATTAACTCTCCGCTCTGGCCTCAGGAACCCGCTAGTGCCCGTAAGCTCCGACCTCCCGGAGAGGAAGCGGAACCGAACGTTCTAGACGTTCATAATCAGTCAAACACAGAAGCGTGACATCAGACTGGCTTCAGACCCTGACATCAGACATCACTGAAGACTATAGCAGATCCTCGCACTCACCAATCACAGGCTAACAGAAGATTCCACAGCCTCCTTATCAGATCTCCAAAGGCTGAGGAGATTTACACTAATACAGTAAACAAACAAACAAAAGAATAAATAAATAAATAAATAAATAAATGGGTCTGAAAAGCTCCATATCAGATCTGCGAAGTGCTTTAGAAATTAAAATCTGAGTTCAGTTTGAGAAGCTCTGGATCTTCAGTGCTGATGATTAACTCAGTACTCAGTTAATACTAATTAAAACTCTGAGATAGATTTATTATTTTAAAATACAATGTTTACAATAATAATAATAATAATAATAATAATAATAATAATAATAATAAAAATAATAATAATAACTTCTGAAAGACTCCGTCTCTCTGGGTTTCAGTTTCAGTGTTTCATTTGTTTGTTTGTTGTGTTTGTTGTATATGTTGTTTGTGTTGTTTGTGTTGTTTGTTTGTTGTGTTTGTTGTGTGTGTTGTTTGTTTGTTGTGTTTGTTGTATATGTTGTGTGTGTTGTTTGTTGTATTTGTTGTGTGTGTTGTTTGTTTGTTTGTTGTGTTTGTTGTTTGTTTGTTTGTTTGTTGTACATGCTGTGTTGTTTGTTTGTTGTATTTGTTGTGTTTGTTGTATATGTTGTGTGTGTTGTTTGTTTGTTTGTTGTGTTTGTTGTATATGCTGTGTTGTTTGTTTGTTGTATATGTTGTTTATTTGTTTGTTGAGTTTGTTGTATATGTTGTGTGTGTTGTTTGTTGTGTTTGTTGTATATGTTGTGTGTGTTGTTTGTTGTGTTTGTTGTGTATGTTGTTTGTTTGTTTGTTGTATTTGTTGTGTGTGTTGTTTGTTTGTTGTGTTTGTTGTATATGTTGTGTGTGTTGTTTTTTGTTGTGTTTGTTGTATATGTTGTGTGTGTTTGTTTTTTTGTTGTGTTTGTTGTGTGTGTTGTTTGTTTGTTTGTTGTGTTTGTTGAATGTGTTGTTTGTTTGTTGTACTTGTGTGTGTTGTTTGTTTGTGGTATATGTTGTGTGTGTTGTTTGTTTGTTGTATTTGTTGTATTTGTTGTATTTGTTGTGTGTGTTGTTGTTTGTTGTGTGTGTTGTGTTTGTTGTATATGTTGTGTTTGTTGAATATGTTGTTTATGTTGTGTGTTGTTTTTTGTTGTATTTGTTGTGTGTGTTTTGTTTGTTTGTTGTATATGTTGTGTGGGTTGTTTGTTTGTTGTACTTGTTGTATGTGTTGTTTGTTTGTTTGTTGTGTTTGTTGTATATGCTGTGTTGTTTGTTTGTTGTATATGTTGTTTATTTGTTTGTTGAGTTTGTTGTATATGTTGTGTGTGTTGTTTGTTTGTTTGTTGTGTTTGTTGTATATGTTGTGTGTGTTGTTTGTTGTGTATGTTGTTTGTTTGTTTGTTGTATTTGTTGTGTGTGTTTTTTGTTTGTTGTGTTTGTTGTATATGTTGTGTGTGTTGTTTTTTGTTGTGTTTGTTGTATATGTTGTGTGTGTTGTTTGTTTTTTGTTGTGTTTGTTGTATTTGTTGTGTGTGTTGTTTGTTTGTTTGTTGTGTTTGTTGAATGTGTTGTTTGTTTGTTGTACTTGTGTGTGTTGTTTGTTTGTGGTATATGTTGTGTGTGTTGTTTGTTTGTTGTATTCGTTGTATTTGTTGTGTGTGTTGTTGTTTGTTGTGTGTGTTGTGTTTGTTGTATATGTTGTGTTTGTTGTGTTTGTTGAATATGTTGTTTATGTTGTGTGTTGTTTTTTGTTGTATTTGTTGTGTTTGTTGTGTGTGTTTTGTTTGTTTGTTGTATATGTTGTGTGGGTTGTTTGTTTGTTGTAATTGTTGTATGTGTTGTTTGTTTGTTTGTTGTGTGTTGTGTTTGTTGTATATGTTGTGTATGTTGTATTTGTTGTGTGTTGTTTGTTGTGTGTGTTGTGTTTGTTGTATATTTTGTGTTTGTTGTATATGTTGTGTGTGTTTGTTTGTTGTATTTGTTGTTTGATGTGTGTGCTGTTTGTTGTATTTGTTGTGTTTGTTGTATTTGTTTGTTGTGTTTTTTGTATATTTGGTTTGTTGTATTTGTTGTGTGTGTTTGTTGTTTGTTGTATTTGTTGTGTGTGTTTGTTTGTTGTATTTGTTGTGTTTGTTGTATTTGTTGTGTTTGTTGTATATGTGTTTGTTTGTTGTATTTGTTGTATTTGTTGTGTTTGTTGTATATGTTGTGTGTGCTGTTTGTTGTATTTGTTGGCTTTGTTGTATATGTGTTTGTTTGTTGTATTTGTTTTATATGTGTTTGTTTGTTGTATTTGTTGTGTTTGTTGTGTTTGTTTGTTGTATTTGTTGTGTTTGTTGTATTTGTTGTGTTTGTTTGTTGTGTTTGTTGTGTTTGTTGTGTTTGTTGTGTTTGTTTGTTGTATTTGTTGTGTTTGTTGTATATGTGTTTGTTTGTTGTATTTGTTGTGTTTGTTGTATATGTGTTTGTTTGTTGTATTTGTTGTGTTTGTTGTGTTTGTTTGTTGTATTTGTTGTATATGTTGTGTGTGCTGTTTGTTGTATTTGTTGTGTTTGTTGTATATGTGTTTGTTTGTTGTATTTGTTGTGTTTGTTGTGTTTGTTTGTTGTATTTGTTGTGTTTGTTGTATATGTTGTGTGTGCTGTTTGTTGTATTTGTTGTGTTTGTTGTATATGTTGTGTGTGCTGTTTGTTGTATTTGTTGTGTTTGTTGTATATGTGTTTGTTTGTTGTATTTGTTGTGTTTGTTGTGTTTGTTTGTTGTATTTGTTGTATATGTTGTGTGTGCTGTTTGTTGTATTTGTTGGGTTTGTTGTATTTGTTGTTTGTTTGTTGTATTTGTTGTGTTTGTTGTGTTTGTTTGTTGTATTTGTTGTGTTTGTTGTATATGTTGTGTGTGTGTGTGTGTGTGTGTGTGTGTGTGTGTGTGTGTTTGTTAAATAATCAAACAAGCACGTTAAAAATAAACAAACAAGCACGTGAGGCTGAATCTGTGTGTGCGGAGAAAACGCACATTCGGAGGCGCGAGACATCATTACGGAGTCCTGGGAGGCGCTCGCGCACACGCGCACACCGGGCGCGCCTGGCTGGACCTTTTCTTCAGAGACGTGACGCGTTCGGAGTTCAGAGGGAGTCGCGCGCTCGGCGGGTCAGCGGCTGACCACTCAGACCAGAACTCGGACCCGCTGTATTTCGTGCGCGCGTGCTACTGCCGCGGCCGAGTCGCCGGTTTGTTTGTTTTGTGTGAAATGAGAGTCTCGTGCGCCTTCGGGCCGGTCGGACGGGTCGCGAGGAGCTTCGACGCGGGGATTTAAAGCAGACGAGCCGGACCCGGACCCGGAACCCCGTCACACCGCCGCGCCTGCTCCGGGGATGCGCTCCGGTTCTGGCGGCGTATCGGTTTCGGTTGGGCGGTCCGGTCGCGGAGCGGGGCGATGAGAGGAGCGCTGTGCTGCGTGCTCGCGTGCTTCGTCTCGCTCTTACACATCAGCGCTGCAGCCGCGGAGGTAAACATGCTCACACTGGTTTTCCTCGCTCTGTGGGGACTGTGGTTATGTGTGTTGTGCTGATCAAACATTTAAGTTCAGAAAACAAAAACTTTTCAGTAAAGTAAATCCCCCCGTTCTATTCGAGTGTGTGTGTGTGTGTGTGTGTGTGTGTGTGTGTGTGTGTGTGTGTGTGTGTGTGTGTGTGCGTGTGGTGGGGGGAGCCTAAGTCCTCACATCGTCTACACGTTCGCTTGTTAAGTTGTCTTGAGTCCCCACAAAGCCTTAAATACACACACTCCCGGGAGGAAAAGACGATGCTGGTGCTGAACTGGCGCTGTAGTGACTCCGTACTCGAGCTCGACTGGCTGAAGCTCTTCTGAGTGTTTTGAGAACTTCTACTCACCAAAACAGTTCAGTTACAGATGACCAGCTTCTGTTCACCAGCACCAGCTTCTGGAGTGATTCACAGGGGAACTCCACCAGTTTTCTTAACAACATACACTCAGTAAACAGTTTATATGATAACAGAGACATTCACAGTGGGTTCTGTGTGAAACTCTCTGTTCTAGATACAGTCAAATCTGTTCACAGTGGAGGTGAATGGAACCAGACGTCCACCTCTAAAAGCTCCCTCACAGAAAGTTATTACAGTAGATGTTATAAACACTGATGTTTGAGACGCTGGTTATGATGGTGAGGGTGAGGGTGTTGGTGAAGGTGAATGTGATGGTGATGAAGGTGATGGTTAAGGTAAGGGTGATGGTGGTGATGATGATGGTGTTGGTGATGGTGAAGGTGAATGTGATGCTGAAGGTAAGGGTGAATGTGATGATGATGGTGTTGGTGATGTAAGGGTGATGTTGAAGGTAAGGGTGATAGTGTTGGTGTTGGTGATGATGTTGAAGGTAAGGGTGATGGTGTTGGTGTTGGTGATGATGTTGAAGGTAAGGGTGATGGTGTTCTTGTTGGTGATGGTGATGGTGAAGGTAAGGCTAATGGTGAAGGTAAGGGTGATGGTGAAGGTGATGGTGGTGAAGGTGATGGTGATGTAAAGGTGATGGTAAAGGTGAAGGTAAGGGTGTTGGTGATGGTTGATGGTGTTGGTGATGGTGAAGGTAAGGGTGATGGTGATGGTGATGGTGACAGTAAGGGTAAGGGTGATGATGATGGTGAAGTAAGGGTGATGTGATGGTGACGGTGACAGTAAGGGTAAGGGTGATGATGGTGAAGGTAAGGGTAAGGGTGATGGTGGTGATAAAGGTGATGGTAATGGTGATGAAGGTGATGGTGAATGTGATGGTGGTGGTGATGGTAAAGGTGATGGTGATGGTAATGGTCAAGGTGATGAAGGTGATGGTAATGGTGAAGGTGATAAAGATGATGGTGATGGTAAAGGTGATGGTGAAGGTGATGGTAATGGTGAAGGTGATGAAGGTGATGGTGATGGTAAAGGGGATGGTGAAGGTGATGGTGATGGTCATGATGAAGGTGATGGTAATGGTGAAGGTGATGAAGGTGATGGTGATGGTGAAGGCGATGGTAATGATGAAGGTGATGGTGATGGTAAAGGTGATGGTGATGGTAAAGGTAATGGTGAAGGTGATGAAGGTGATGGTGATGGTAAAGCTGATGGTGATGGTGAACGTGATGGTAATGGTGAAGGTGATGGTGATGATAAAAGTGATGGTAATAGTGAAGGTGATGGTGATGGTAATGGTGAAGGTGGTGGTGATGGTGAAGGTGATGTGATGGTAAAGGTGATGGTGATGGTAAAGGTGATGTAATGTTGAAGGTGATGGTGATGGTGAAGGTGATGGTAATGGTGAAGGTGATGGTGATGGTAAAGGTGATGTGATGGTAATGGTGAAGGTGATGGTGATGGTAAAGGTGATGGTGATGGTAAAGGTGATGTAATGGTGAAGGTGATGAAGGTGATGGTGATGGTGATGGTAAAGGTGATGTAATGTTGAAGGTGATGGTGATGGTGATGGTGATGGTGATGGTGAAGGTGATGGTAATGGTGAAGGTGATGGTGATGGTAAAGGTGATGTTGATGGTAAAAGTGATTGTGATGGTGATGTTGATGGTAAAGGTGATGAAGGTGATGGTGATGGTAAAGGTGATGAAGGTGATGGTAAAGGTGATGGTGATGGTAAAGGTGATGGTAAAGGTGATGGTGATGTGATGGTGATGGTAAAGGTGATGGTGAAGGTGATGTAATGGTGAAGGTGATGAAGGTGATGGTAAAGGTGATGTAATGTTGAAGGTGATGAAGGTGATGGTGATGGTGATGGTGATGGTGATGGTGATGGTGATGGTGATGGTGAAGGTGATGGTGATGGTGATGGTGAAGGTGATGGTAATGGTAAAGGTGATGGTGATGGCAAAGGTGATGGTGATGGTGTTGGTGATGGTGATGGTAAAGGTGATGTGATGTGATGGTGATGGTAAATGTGATGGTGATGGTAAAGGTGATGATGTGATGGTAAAGGTGATGGTGTTGGTGAAGGCGATGGTGATGGTAAAGGTGATGGTGATGTGATGGTGATGGTAAAGGTGATGGTGATGGTGAAGGTGATGGTGATGGTAAAGGTGATGAAGGTGATGGTGATGGTAAAGGTGAAGGTGATGGTGATGGTAAAGGTGATGGTGATGGTAAAGGTGATGGTGATGGTGATGGTAAAGGTGATGGTGATGTGATGGTGATGGTAAAGGTGATGGTGATGGTAATGGTGATGGTGATGTGATGGTGATGGTGATGGTAAAGGTGATGGTGATGGTGATGGTGAAGGTGATGGTGATGGTGATGGTGATGGTAAAGGAGTTTGTGGAGTTGTATTGTTCTGTTTGATTTAAACTCTGATCTTTATCTCCTGTTAGAGTTTTAGGATGAACTGACCAATAGAAACGCTCCAAACTCACAGTAACTCACACTGACTGTACTGGTTTTGTGAGTTTCCCTCACATGTCCCCCTCTATATGTCCCCCTCTACATGTCTCCCTGTACGTGTGAACCTGAGTGGAGAACAGTACCTGAAACCTGTCTCGGGTTCTGCTGTGGGCCTGTAAGCAGCTTCAGATGTTTTATGACCCAAAACTTTATTAGTCAGTAGTTCTACTGTTCAGTTTGTTGGTCAGAGAATCTAATATCAGCCTCCCCCAAACCCAGTACTGACTGACTGACTCTGTACTGAGTACTGAACTCTCAGCAGTGCTGAACTGAGGACACTCCTCTGTGGCAGAAGCTGTGTGTGGGTTCAGTTACTCTTTAATCTGCTAACGCTCTCACGCTGAAAACGTTGCTCCTCCAGGCGGAGTCGACTCCCCGAGAGCTGATCCAGACACTCTCCAGCAGTGACATCCACAGCTTCAGCGCCCCCCAGTGGCTCCTGGAGTCACAGCCTCCGGGTAAGAAGCTTCTCTCACCAGCCAAACATCTCAAAGGACTAGTTCAGTCCCCTCACTGTCATACACACACACACACACACACACACACACACACACACACACACACACACACACACACACACACACACACACATTACACACAGACACACACATTACACACACACACACACACACACACACATTACACACACACATTACATACATACACACACACACCACGCACACACATATACACACACATTACACACACACACATTACATACATACACATACACACACACACATATACACACACATTACACACACACACATTACATACATACACATACACACACACATTACACACACACACATTACACACACACACACATTACGCACACATTACATACACACACACACACACACACACACTACACACACACACACATACACACATTACATACATACACACACACACATTACATACATACACATACATTACACACACATACACATACATTACACACACATACAGATACATTACACACACACACACACACACATACATTACACACACATACAGATACATTACACACACACATACATTACACACACATACAGATACATTACACACACACATACATTACACACACATACAGATACATTACACACACATACAGATACATTACACACACATACATTACACACACACATACATTACTCACACATACATTACACACACACACATTACACACACATACATTCACATATACACATATAAACATATATACATATATACATTCACATATACACACATATATACATATATACATTCACATATACACACATATACACACATATATACATATATACATTCACATATACACACATATACACACATATATACATATATACATTCACATATACACACATATACACACATATATACATATATACATTCACATATACACACATATACACACATATATACATATATACATTCACATATACACACATATATACATATATACATTTACATATACACATACACAAGTTCAGTCTGGTGTACAATCAGTTTTGCTGTGTTGCCTGATGGCTACAGTATATAAACACTAACAGTCATACATGATGACGTCATTGATAGGTTTATTTTTCTGATTGAAGCTGCACTACATAAGATTTAGGGATTTGGTGACCTCTCTGGTGGAAATATGTAACTGCAGCTCCGCTTCTGCAAGAGTGTGCTGAAGAGTATTTGAAAAGCAATTTGTTCAAACCATTAAATTCCAGTAAAACTCCAGTAAAACTCCAATAAACCCAGAATGATGGGCTTCCAGAGATTCATACAGCTTGTCCGACGCGCCCACTTCTGATCTAACCAGATAACATCAGCCCGCTGGGAGCTGTTCCCTCAGAGCTGGTCTGTGGGTCTCTGGGTCTCAGAGTCCGCTGGCTCGGTCAGAAACGAAGCAGTGTGAACAGACGGGGCGGAGCTCATGCTGGGGTTGAGCTGTGGTCGTGTGTCGGGACATCACACGGCCGCCTGTGAGAATCTGCTCTCTGAGAGGGACGCGCTCTTTCATCTCTCTCAGAAGTTCACAGAAGTCGGCGTCCACGTTGCCTTTTACACCAATGCCTCGGCGACGGTTTCCTCGGCGACGGACGGCTCTGTCTCGGCTCAGAAGGCGCCGCTCGTGGTGCCTGCGTGTGAACTTGCGTGACTGATGTCGCTTCTGCTGGCTGGAGCTGCTGCTGCTCAGGATCAGCCAGACCTGACTGGAGCTTCTGCTCATACCACCACCGTTACTGAGTTACTGCAACCAGCAAACACCAACCACCAACCACCAAACACCAACCACTAAACACCAAACACCAACCACCAAACACCAACCACCAAACACCAAACACTAACCACCAACCACCAAACACCAACCACCAACCACCAAACACCAACCATCAACCCTCAATCACCTAACATCAACCACCAAACACCAACCACCAACCACCTAACATCAACCATCAATCACCAAACACCAATCACCAAACACCAACCACCTAACATCAACCACCAACCACCAAACACCTAACATCAACCACCAAACACCAACCACCAACCACCTAACATCAACCATCAATCACCAAACACCAATCACCAAACACCAACCACCTAACATCAACCATCAATCACCAAACACCAACCACTAAACACCAAACACCAGCCACCAAACACCAAACACTAACCACCAACCACCAAACACCAAACACCAACCACCAAACACCAACCATCAACCACCAAACACCTAACATCAACCACCAACCACCAACCACCTAACATCAACCATCAATCACCAAACACCAATCACCAAACACCAACCACCTAACATCAACCATCAATCACCAAACACCAACCACCAAACACCAACCACCAAACACCAAACACTAACCACCAACCACCAAACACTAATCAACCACCAACCACTAAACATCAACCACCAACCACAAAACATCAACCACCAAACACCAACCACCAAACACCAACCATCAACCACCAACCACTAAACATCAACCACCAACCACAAAACATCAACCACCAAACACCAACCACCAACCACCTAACATCAACCATCAACCACCAAACACCAACCACCAAACACCAACCACCTAACATCAACCACCAAACACTAACCACCAACCACCAAACACCCACCACCAACCACCAAACACCAACCACCAAACACCAACCACCAAACACCAAACACCAAACACCAAACACTAACCACCAACCACCAACCACCAACCAACAACCACCAAACACCAACCACCAAACACCTAACACCAAACACCAACCACCAAACACCAACCACTAAACACCAAACACCAACCACCAACCACCAACCAACAACCACCAAACACCAACCACCAAACACCTAACACCTAACACCAAACACCAACCACCAAACACCAACCACTAAACACCAACCACCTACCACCAAACACCAACCATCAACCACCAAACACCTAACATCAACCATCAAACACCAACCACCAACCACCTAACATCAACCATCAATCACCAAACACCAACCACCAAACACCAACCACCTAACATCAACCACCAACCACCAAACATCAACCACCAAACACTAACCACCAAACACCAACCACCAAACACCTAACATCAACCACCAACCACCTAACATCAACCATCAATCACCAAACACCAATCACCAAACACCAACCACCTAACATCAACCACCAACCACCAAACATCAACCACCAACCACAAAACACCAACCACCAACCACCAAACACCAACCACCAACCACCAAACACCTAACATCAACCACCAACCACCTAACATCAACCATCAATCACCAACCACCAACCACCAAACACCTAACATCAACCACCAAACACCTAACATCAACCACCAACCACCTAACATCAACCATCAATCACCAAACACCAATCACCAAACACCAACCACCTAACATCAACCACCAACCACCAAACATCAACCACCAACCACAAAACACCAACCACCAACCACCAAACACCAACCACCAACCACCAAACACCTAACATCAACCACCTAACATCAACCACCAACCACCAAACACCAACCACTAACCACCAACCACCAAACATCAACCACCAACCACCAAACATCAACCACCAACCACCAAACATCAACCACCAAACACCAAACACTAAACACCAACCACTAAACACCAAACACTAACCACCAACCACCAAACACTAACCACCAACCACCAAACACCAAACACCAACCACCAAACACTAACCACCAACCACCTAACATCAACCACCAACCACCAACCACCTAACATCAACCACCAACCACTAAACATCAACCACCAACCACAAAACATCAACCACCAAACACCAAACATCAAACACCAACCACTAAACACCAAACACTAACCACCAAACAACAACCACCTAACATCAAACACCAACCACTAAACACCAAACACTAACCACCAAACACCAACCACCAAACACCAACCACCAACCACCAAACACCAAACACTAACCACCAAACACCAACCATCAACCACCAACCACCAAACACCAACCACCAAACACTGACCACCAAATACCAAACACCAAACACCAAACACTAACCACCAAACACCAACCATCAACCACCAAACACCAACCACCAAACACTAACTACCAAACACCAACCATCAACCACCAACCACCAAACACCAAACACTAACCACCAAATACCAAACACCAAACACCAACCACCAAACACCAAATCACTCATAACCCAATCAGGTTCTGACTCTGAGTTACTTTGGCATATCACCGCTGTCCAGAGAAAACTATACTGTATATATATATATACTGCATACACTATCTATACTGTATATACTATCTATACTATATATACTGTATATACTATCTATACTGTATATACTATCTATACTATCTATACTGTATATACTATCTATACTATATATACTATCTATACTGTATATACTATCTATACTATATATACTGTATATACTATCTATACTATATATACTGTATATACTATCTATACTGTATATACTATCTATACTGTATATACTGTATATACTATCTATACTGTCTATACTATCTATACTATCTATACTGTATATACTATCTATACTATATATACTGTATATACTATCTATACTATATATACTGTGTATACTATCTATACTGTATATACTATCTATACAATCTATACTGTATATACTATCTATACTGTATATACTATCTATACTATCTATACTGTATATACTATCTATACTGTATATACTATCTATACTATCTATACTGTATATACTATCTATACTATCTATACTGTATATACTATCTATACTGTATATACTATCTATACTATCTATACTGTATATACTATCTATACTATATATACTGTATATACTATCTATACTATCTATACTGTATATACTATCTATACTATCTATACTGTATATACTATCTATACTATATATACTGTATATACTATCTATACTATATATACTGTGTATACTATCTATACTGTATATACTATCTATACAATCTATACTGTATATACTATCTATACTGTATATACTATCTATACTATCTATACTGTATATACTATCTATACTGTATATACTATCTATACTATCTATACTGTATATACTATCTATACTATCTATACTGTATATACTATCTATACTGTATATACTATCTATACTATCTATACTGTATATACTATCTATACTATATATACTGTATATACTATCTATACTATATATACTGTATATACTATCTATACTATCTATACTGTATATACTATCTATACTATCTATACTGTATATACTATCTATACTGTATATACTATCTATACTATCTATACTGTATATACTATCTATACTATCTATACTGTCTATACTGTATATACTATCTATACTATATATACTGTATTGTTATATCTATATCTGTTATCTATAGAGTATTGTTTATATATATATATATATATTGTGTTACACACGGTCAGTGTTAAGTACTAGTTAATAACTGATTATTGAAGAGCAGTGTGATTATTGGGTGCTGTTCAGTGGTACAGGTGTTATCTATAGAGTATTGTTTATATATATATTGTGTTACACACGGTCAGTGTTTGGTATTAGTTAATAACTGATTATTGAAGAGCAGTGTGATTATTGGGTGCTGTTCAGTGGTACAGGTGTTATCTATAGAGTAGTGTTTATATATATATTGTGTTATACACGGTCAGTGTTTGGTATTAGTTAATAACTGATTATTGAAGAGCAGTGTGATTATTGGGTGCTGTTCAGTGGTACAGGTGTTATCTATAGAGTAGTGTTTATATATATATTGTGTTACACACGGTCAGTGTTTGGTATTAGTTAATAACTGATTATTGAAGAGCAGTGTGATTATTGGGTGCTGTTCAGTGGTACAGGTGTTATCTATAGAGTAGTGTTTATATATATATTGTGTTACACACGGTCAGTGTTTGGTATTAGTTAATAACTGATTATTGAAGAGCAGTGTGATTATTGGGTGCTGTTCAGTGGTACAGGTGTTATCTATAGAGTAGTGTTTATATATATATTGTGTTACACACGGTCAGTGTTTGGTATTAGTTAATAACTGATTATTGAAGAGCAGTGTGATTATTGGGTGCTGTTCAGTGGTACAGGTGTTATCTATAGAGTAGTGTTTATATATATATTGTGTTATACACGGTCAGTGTTTGGTATTAGTTAATAACTGATTATTGAAGAGCAGTGTGATTATTGGGTGTTCAGTGTGTGCTCACTCTCACTGTGTTTATCTGCAGCAGGGCTGAGCTGGTCAGCTGATCACTGATAGACCAGGTCGGTGATTCTGGGATGTTATGGATGTTTTTGGGAGGTGGTGCTGAGAACTCCTGTCTGCCTGTTCTGGAGGTCCTGATGGAGGACGGGGGTGGTGCTGTCCGTCTGAGCTCCAGGGGGCTGAGTGCTAGGCCGTGATGTTTTATTCATGTGGAATTCTTAGCGCGTGTTTGTGCCCGAGGGTCCGGCTTTTCGGGGGTCCGCTAACAAGGCTGTGAAAGGCTTGATGAGCGGGCTACGCTGCTTGGAACTGAATGGAAGCCACCCTCCCCTTACATGCTGGGCTGGTTTCCGGGGGCAACAACAGGGGCATGTAGCCCCCTCA
>CM038728.1:533994-538994 GCA_021613375.1 Megaleporinus macrocephalus
TGTTCGGCAGTGTTTAGGAGTGTTCGGAGGTGTTCGGCTGTGTTCGGCAGTGTTTAGGAGTGTTCGGGAGTGTTCGGCAGTGTTTAGGAGTGTTCGGAGGTGTTCGGCTGTGTTCGGCAGTGTTTAGGAGTGTTCGGATGTGTTCGGATGTGTTCGGCTGTGTTCGGCAGTGTTTAGGAGTGTTCGGAGGTGTTCGGCTGTGTTCGGCAGTGTTTAGGAGTGTTCGGCAGTGTTTAGGGGTGTTCGGCAGTGTTTAGGAGTGTTCGGCAGTGTTTAGGAGTGTTCGGCTGTGTTCGGCAGTGTTTAGGAGTGTTCGGCTGTGTTCGGCAGTGTTTAGGAGTGTTCGGATGTGTTCGGCTGTGTTCGGCAGTGTTTAGGAGTGTTCGGAGGTGTTTAGGGGTGTTCGGCAGTGTTTAGGAGTGTTCGGCAGTGTTTAGGAGTGTTCGGCTGTGTTCGGCTGTGTTCGGAGGTGTTCGGCTGTGTTCGGCAGTGTTTAGGAGTGTTCGGAGGTGTTCGGCTGTGTTCGGCAGTGTTTAGGAGTGTTCGGCTGTGTTCAGCAGTGTTTAGGAGTGTTCGGCTGTGTTCGGAGGTGTTCGGCTGTGTTCGGCAGTGTTTAGGAGTGTTCCGGAGTGTTCGGCTGTGTTCGGCAGTGTTTAGGAGTGTTCGGCTGTGTTCGGCTGTGTTCGGAGGTGTTCGGCTGTGTTCGGCAGTGTTTAGGAGTGTTCGGAGGTGTTAGGCTGTGTTCGGCAGTGTTTAGGAGTGTTCGGAGGTGTTTGGCAGTGTTCGGCAGTGTTTAGGAGTGTTCAGAGGTGTTTGGCTGTGTTCGGCAGTGTTTAGGAGTGTTCGGGAGTGTTCGGCAGTGTTTAGGAGTGTTCGGATGTGTTCGGCTGTGTTCGGCTGTGTTCGGCAGTGTTCGGCAGTGTTTAGGAGTGTTCGTCAGTGTTCGGCTGTGTTCGGCAGTGTTTAGGAGTGTTCGGAATTGTTTGCCTGTGTTCGGCAGTGTTTAGGAGTGTTCGGATGTGTTCGGCTGTGTTTGGCAGTGTTTAGGAGTGTTCGGAGGTGTTCGGCTGTGTTCGGCAGTGTTTAGGAGTGTTCGGCAGTGTTTAGGGGTGTTCGGCAGTGTTTAGGAGTGTTCGGCTGTGTTCGGCAGTGTTTAGGAGTGTTCGGAGGTGTTTGGCTGTGTTCGGCAGTGTTTAGGAGTGTTCGGAGGTGTTCGGCAGTGTTCGGCAGTGTTCGGCAGTGTTTAGGAGTGTTCGGAGGTGTTCGGCAGTGTTTAGGAGTGTTCGGCAGTGTTTAGGAGTGTTTGGAGGTGTTCGGCAGTGTTTAGGAGTGTTCAGCAGTGTTTAGGAATGTTCGGAGGTGTTTGACTGTGTTCGGCAGTGTTTAGGAGTGTTCGGAGGTGTTCGGCTGTGTTCGGCAGTGTTTAGGAGTGTTCGGAGGTGTTTGGCTGTGTTCAGAAGTGTTTAGGAGTGTTCAGAGGTGTTTGGCTGTGTTCGGCAGTGTTTAGGAGTGTTCGGAGGTGTTCGGCTGTGTTCGGGAGTGTTCGGCTGTGTTCGGCTGTGTTCGGCAGTGTTTAGGAGTGTTCGGCAGTGTTTAGGAGTGTTCGGAGGTGTTCGGCTGTGTTCGGCAGTGTTTAGGAGTGTTCGGAGTTGTTCGGCTGTGTTCGGCAGTGTTCGGAGGTGTTCGGCTGTGTTCGGCAGTGTTTAGGAGTGTTCGGCAGTGTTCGGGAGTGTTCGGAGGTGTTCGGCTGTGTTCGGCAGTGTTTAGGAGTGTTCGGAGGTGTTCGGCAGTGTTTAGGAGTGTTCGGAGGTGTTCGGCTGTGTTCGGCAGTGTTTAGGAGTGTTCGGGAGTGTTCGGCAGTGTTTAGGAGTGTTCGGAGGTGTTCGGCTGTGTTCGGCTGTGTTTAGGAGTGTTCGGGAGTGTTCGGCAGTGTTTAGGAGTGTTCGGAGGTGTTCGGCTGTGTTCGGCAGTGTTTAGGAGTGTTCGGCAGTGTTTAGGGGTGTTCGGCAGTGTTTAGGAGTGTTCGGCAGTGTTTAGGAGTGTTCGGAGGTGTTCGGCAGTGTTTAGGAGTGTTCGGAGGTGTTCGGCTGTGTTCGGCAGTGTTTAGGAGTGTTCGGGAGTGTTCGGCAGTGTTTAGGAGTGTTCGGAGGTGTTCGGCTGTGTTCGGCTGTGTTTAGGAGTGTTCGGGAGTGTTCGGCAGTGTTTAGGAGTGTTCGGAGGTGTTCGGCTGTGTTCGGCAGTGTTTAGGAGTGTTCGGCAGTGTTTAGGAGTGTTCGGCAGTGTTTAGGAGTGTTCGGCTGTGTTCGGCTGTGTTCGGAGGTGTTCGGCTGTGTTCGGCAGTGTTTAGGAGTGTTCGGAGGTGTTCGGCTGTGTTCGGCAGTGTTTAGGAGTGTTCGGCTGTGTTCGGCTGTGTTCGAAGGTGTTCGGCTGTGTTCGGCAGTGTTTAGGAGTGTTCGGAGGTGTTCGGCTGTGTTCGGCAGTGTTTAGGAGTGTTCGGCTGTGTTCGGCTGTGTTCGAAGGTGTTCGGCTGTGTTCGGCAGTGTTTAGGAGTGTTCGGAGGTGTTCGGCTGTGTTCGGCAGTGTTTAGGAGTGTTCGGCAGTGTTTAGGGGTGTTCGGCAGTGTTTAGGAGTGTTCGGCAGTGTTCGGGAGTGTTCGGAGGTGTTCGGCTGTGTTCGGCAGTGTTTAGGAGTGTTCGGAGGTGTTCGGCAGTGTTTAGGAGTGTTCGGAGGTGTTCGGCTGTGTTCGGCAGTGTTTAGGAGTGTTCGGGAGTGTTCGGCAGTGTTTAGGAGTGTTCGGAGGTGTTCGGCTGTGTTCGGCTGTGTTTAGGAGTGTTCGGGAGTGTTCGGCAGTGTTTAGGAGTGTTCGGAGGTGTTCGGCTGTGTTCGGCAGTGTTTAGGAGTGTTCGGCAGTGTTTAGGGGTGTTCGGCAGTGTTTAGGAGTGTTCGGCAGTGTTTAGGAGTGTTCGGAGGTGTTCGGCAGTGTTTAGGAGTGTTCGGAGGTGTTCGGCTGTGTTCGGCAGTGTTTAGGAGTGTTCGGGAGTGTTCGGCAGTGTTTAGGAGTGTTCGGAGGTGTTCGGCTGTGTTCGGCTGTGTTTAGGAGTGTTCGGGAGTGTTCGGCAGTGTTTAGGAGTGTTCGGAGGTGTTCGGCTGTGTTCGGCAGTGTTTAGGAGTGTTCGGCAGTGTTTAGGAGTGTTCGGCAGTGTTTAGGAGTGTTCGGCTGTGTTCGGCTGTGTTCGGAGGTGTTCGGCTGTGTTCGGCAGTGTTTAGGAGTGTTCGGAGGTGTTCGGAGTTGTTCGGCTGTGTTCGGCAGTGTTCGGAGGTGTTCGGCTGTGTTCGGCAGTGTTTAGGAGTGTTCGGCAGTGTTCGGGAGTGTTCGGAGGTGTTCGGCTGTGTTCGGCAGTGTTTAGGAGTGTTCGGAGGTGTTCGGCAGTGTTTAGGAGTGTTCGGAGGTGTTCGGCTGTGTTCGGCAGTGTTTAGGAGTGTTCGGGAGTGTTCGGCAGTGTTTAGGAGTGTTCGGCTGTGTTCGGCTGTGTTCGGCTGTGTTTAGGAGTGTTCGGGAGTGTTCGGCAGTGTTTAGGAGTGTTCGGAGGTGTTCGGCTGTGTTCGGCAGTGTTTAGGAGTGTTCGGCAGTGTTTAGGGGTGTTCGGCAGTGTTTAGGAGTGTTCGGCAGTGTTTAGGAGTGTTCGGAGGTGTTCGGCAGTGTTTAGGAGTGTTCGGAGGTGTTCGGCTGTGTTCGGCAGTGTTTAGGAGTGTTCGGGAGTGTTCGGCAGTGTTTAGGAGTGTTCGGAGGTGTTCGGCTGTGTTCGGCTGTGTTTAGGAGTGTTCGGGAGTGTTCGGCAGTGTTTAGGAGTGTTCGGAGGTGTTCGGCTGTGTTCGGCAGTGTTTAGGAGTGTTCGGCAGTGTTTAGGAGTGTTCGGCAGTGTTTAGGAGTGTTCGGCTGTGTTCGGCTGTGTTCGGAGGTGTTCGGCTGTGTTCGGCAGTGTTTAGGAGTGTTCGGAGGTGTTCGGCTGTGTTCGGCAGTGTTTAGGAGTGTTCGGCTGTGTTCGGCTGTGTTCGAAGGTGTTCGGCTGTGTTCGGCAGTGTTTAGGAGTGTTCGGAGGTGTTCGGCTGTGTTCGGCAGTGTTTAGGAGTGTTCGGCTGTGTTCGGCTGTGTTCGAAGGTGTTCGGCTGTGTTCGGCAGTGTTTAGGAGTGTTCGGAGGTGTTCGGCTGTGTTCGGCAGTGTTTAGGAGTGTTCGGCAGTGTTTAGGGGTGTTCGGCAGTGTTTAGGAGTGTTCGGCAGTGTTTAGGAGTGTTCGGAGGTGTTCGGCTGTGTTCGGCAGTGTTTAGGAGTGTTCGGCTGTGTTCGGCTGTGTTCGAAGGTGTTCGGCTGTGTTCGGCAGTGTTTAGGAGTGTTCGGAGGTGTTCGGCTGTGTTCGGCAGTGTTTAGGAGTGTTCGGAGGTGTTCGGCTGTGTTCGGCAGTGTTTAGGAGTGTTTCTATTCCTGGAGGTCATCGAACACCACGTTCCCCTTTAATAATAATAATAATAATAATATTAATAATAATAATAATAGTAATGATGATGAGGATGAGGATGAGGAGAGGATGATGAAATGATAATAATAATAATAAAATAATAATAATAATAATAATAATAATAATAATAATAATAATAATAATGACGATGATAATAATAATAATAATAATAATAATAATAATAATAATAATGAGGAGGATGAGGATGAGGAGAGGATGATGAAATGATGATGATAATAATAATAATAATAATAATAATGAGGAGGATGAGGATGAGGAGAGGATGATGAAATGGTGATGATAATAATAATAATAATAATAATAATAATAATAATAATAATAATAATAATAATAATAATGAGGAGGATGAGGATGAGGAGAGGATGATGAAATGATGATGATAATAATAATAATAATAATAATAATAATGACGATGATAATAATAATAATAATAATAATAATAATAAGCAGCTCAAATAGGTTAC